>JAJGRW010000801.1:257763-437123 GCA_025461045.1 Carex parvula
CAACAGTAAATTTTTCTGGACCATTGGATCAGCGATTTTCAAAGTTGCGTAATAAATAGTAAAAAAATTCTAAAAAATGTAAAATTTGGTTTGCAAGTACATATTCATATGGAGATCATGTTGAACGGTTCGGATCGACCGTTAGGATTTTGAAAACTAAAAAATTGAGCCGTAGCACGGAGGGGCTCTATGTTACGCGTAGCATATTAGCAAAATCCTATATATATATATATATATATATATATATATATATATATATATATATATATTGGGTATTGGGTGATACTCCAATACTCTGAGAAACTTTAGAAGATCCATAGTAACTAAGTTCATAGAACGATTCTAATTTAACAGAATTAGTAAATAACATATAGATTTGACTTGTAGATATTACAGATGTTTAACTCTAAATTATCACAATTAAATTTAAAATATTTATACCAGTAAAGCCAAAAATTGAATATTTATGTATTTTTCTATTGGCCATGGAATAATCGAACAGTTGAGATCAAAATTCTAACATGTTTTAGTAAAAGAAGGTGTACTAGAGTAAAATTCATATTTGAGAAGGTGTACTCTATAATTATGTCGGTTTAGATGATTCTTGAAGTTTACTGAATGGAATTGGGTGTTTCTTCTATTACTAGCATTATTCTTCAAATTAAACAAAATATGAATATTTCTATTCAAAGAAGTCAAGGTCGGTACTGCTAATTTCAACTCTGTAAAGCCCTATTGGGATATGTGAGAATAACAGAGATTTTGCGCCAATTTTTCAACCCGAAAGTTTCTTTTTATCTAACGAGTTCGGTAGTCCACTTTCATTTATTGGGAAAATAACTTTGTGACATTATTATAATACGAACTAATTTGACCCATCTAATTAATGCCATTATTCGATTATGTTGGTAGCACACTTTTCAGATAAATTTATCCGAAATTAATTATATATTGTTTTTTAAACCTTCTATTAAAAGTGCAAGTAGAACTAGCTTATACTACGAGCATTCAGTCGCATACTGGCATTGGTGTTGACATTCAGACTATTCTGTATGACCAAATTACCTAATTAGATAGTATGTGTTTTTATGGAACGCGTATCTTCTGCATTAACTCAAAAAGGAATCTTTTGAGTTAATGAATATGAACCGTCTGATTTTAAACGGAGCCAAATCCGGCTTATGACTATAACTAGGAGGATTTTCAATAATATTCGTGCGGATCTAGTTCGCATGAATCTTAAGACAGATCGGATGGTCGAAATTCATTAACTCAAAAGATTCCCTTTTGAGTTAAAGCAGAGGATACGAATTCGTTTTTATGTGCATGGTAGTTAAGTAGTTGCTAGAAACACACGAGATAACTAAAATAAACAAGAAATAATTTTCTGATGTAATTTGTTAATTTAAACATACCTTATAAATTTCTACCAGTTGCTGCCTGGAAAGTTCGAATGGTGTTAAGCCTTTGCTTGTTTTGGATTGTTTCTGCACTTAATTCATTTTGTTTATCCAAATAACCTTCATATTAAGCCTGCGTCCCTTCATTGCGGCAATGTGCAATAGTGTATTTTCTTCATAATTCTGTGCATTATTCATTTCTCAAACACTGGTGTTCTTAAATATCTCACAAAAACTCTCGCTCATGCCCTCTTCTGCAGCAACGTGAAAAAGGTTTCTTCTGTGAGGATCCAGCAACTCGGCACACTCAGGGTACTTTTCATTTAAATGCAATACCAATTCCTTATTGTCCATGCTTGCGGCTAAATGAACTGGAAACATTCCAGTTGAAAATTTGGTGTATGCCAGAGTATGGTCCTGTTCTAACATGGTCTGTACCATCTTAGTATATTTTTTGTCTATTGCTATGTTCAATGCAGAAAACATATTGTTGTTGACCCTGTAAGCTACTTCAGGGTCCAACTTCATCAACGCGAGGCTAATACCTATATGGTTGTATGTAGCGGCAACGTGCAGGGCTGTGTCCCCATTTTCATTTTTTTGTTCTAGAGCATCCTTCACGGCAACAAGATCAATTTGAATGAGGTTGTGGATGACATTCTCATTTCCGACTTTCGTAGTATAGTGCAAGGGTGTCTCTAAGTTTTTGTTTGGCGATTTTAATAGAGACACATCTCTTCGAAAAACCATCAAAGCGAGCTCGTTGTGCCCCTCAGTAACAAGTATGTGAAGAATAGTGTCTTCAAAACGAGTTACACTTCGGAGCTCAGATTGGACAGTCAGGTGTTCTGTCTTTATTTGTTCAGGAGCAGAATGAGAGGCCTCTATGGTCACCTGATTAGACAATGCAATTTTTTTTATGAAAACATCCAAATTGGACGAGTACAGAGTAGATGCGATGAGCTTTGGACCTACTTTTGCAACTGATGGGCAACGAAGCCGTTTGATGCACTTTAAAGTTCTTGTGCATGAATCTCAGAGCGAGGAGTACGTGCACGAATCTTAAAACACATCAGAAAGCTCTGGTGCCCATCGAACTCAAAAGTAGGCCCAAAACCCATCGACCTACACTTCTCTCAAATTGGACCATTTGAAACATATCAACTTTTTAGATCAAGAAAATAAGGCAGAGAAGGTAATGAAGGATAAGAAATGGGTTATGTAAGTAGACAACTTCTATATATAATATACATACATACTACATACATACATACAGAGTAGAACTAGGGTGTTCCTAAGTTCACCAAGCTCCTTTGTGAACTCAACTCTAAAACCTATTGGATTGTTTTCAAACGACAAATTCAAACTGTTGAAATCCTTCTACCTTACGAGTGATGCGTTTACATGCGAAAATTTTAAATTAATTTTGTATAGAGTCAAGTGGTCAAAAGATGTCCAAAAAATGAATGCATTAAAATTAATTTATAAACCTTCTAATTTTGACCACTTGACTTTATAATAAATTAATTCGAAACTTTAAAATTTTCACATGTAGACGCATCACTCATAAGGTAGAAGGATTTCAACGGTTTGGATTTATCGTTTGAACCCAATTCAATAGATTTTAGAGTTGAGTTCACAAAGAGGCTTGGTGAACTTAGGAACACCCTAGTTCTACTCCATACATACATACTACAATCAGAATTTAAAAGTTCTATTTTGTAAGAACGTATATTTGGTTGTGTTATGAAATTTTAGTGGTTCTCTGCAAGATCAAAGAACCTGACAGACCTTAAAAATTAAAAGTTTAAACTGACTATTTCTTGTCCCTCTTTCTATCATCCACTAAGAAATTATCTTTTCAGAAAGTAGGTTTAAACTCAGTATTTTTCATCAATTATAAATATAAACCGATTTACAAGTTTTAAATCTGATGTATTGTGATCATGAGAAAATAAGAAGAAAATGTAAGAGAACTCTACATCAAGGGGTGCGCCGTGAACCAGCGTGCGCCATGAGCTGCGTGTGAATCAAACTGGGGCTTCTGTTAAGGGGTCAAAAGCTTTAACCACTACATCAAAGTTTCCTTTGTGTTATATTCTTGTAACTATAGTATTTAATATATTCTTATGTTATGTCTTTAATTTTTTATACAAATTTGATTTAAGTTATGATTATCTAAATATAATATATAAAATAATAAAAAATAATATATAATAGACGTATCGTATCCTAGATTTTTAAAAATTGTCGTATCGCCATATCCGTATCGTATCCGATACGATACCTGTCACACCCTGCAGCCATGAGTAGCGACAGAGCCCCGCCATAAACATACAACACCGTGTATGCTTACAAGGCAATTACGATATAACTCATCATAGCACAATAAAAGAATAAAACAAGTTTATATATAACACTCTAAGTACCCAACATCTGGTAACAGTGGCATATACAAAATGTATCTCATACGGATACTGACCATAGGGTATGACCTAGAGAACTATCCAACAAAAATATATATATACATCTCTAGTCAAATACAAAACAACTACTAAGGTAATATGGTGACATATACCAAAGGCCTACTACTCGCGTGCCTCCCCAGAATCGATCACACCTGAACCTGTAAAATAACCCGAAGGGTGGGGGTGAGAATAAATTCTCAGTGCGAATTTGCCACAATTAGGTTATTGGACTTGCAATCAGAATTCACATCTAAAAATAAAATTCATACAACATTACAATAACAGTTCTATATCAATATATAAATGCATGCATATGTTCAACAACAATAATCAAATGAATCACAACTGATGGAATTTCAAGATGAAGTTCAAACAACACATATTTGGCTTAACTCATTTAAATATGACCGGTAGCACCTACAGATGTTCTCTCGAGCTGGACCCTTTGTCAAACCCTCATCTGTAGGGTTACTGACACCTACAGATGTTCCACCGAGCTGGACCCTTTATCTGACACCCATCTGCAGTGCTTTGGCTTAACTCATTTTACTAAGACTGGTAGCACCTACAGATGTTCTCTCGAGCTGGACCCTTTATCAAACACTCATCTGTAGGGTTACTGACTCCTACAGATGTTCCACCGAGCTGGACCATTTATCAAACCCTCATCTGCAGTGCTTTGGCTTAACCATTTACTAAAGTCTGGTTCTAAGTCAGCTATGCAGCTCAACTTTACTAATGCATTCACACAGAATCAAGGTCAGCCATAGGCTCAACCTTGACATAGGATCAAAATCAGTTCAAAGCCTTGCAACAATTCATAAACAGGTCAATGGATAGGTCACCGTCACCTTATCCAGCTACCTCTATGGGTCAGCCTGGCAAATTCAGAAACAGGTCAACGGATAGGTCACCGTCACCTTATCCAGCTACCTCTATGGGTCAGCCTGGCAAATTCAGAAACAGGTCAACGGATAGGTCACCGTCACCTTATCCAGCTACCTCTATGGGTCAGCCTGGCAGATTCATTTCACATATCGAACAATAAAAAGAACACATCAATTGACAACCATACGAATATGCAAATCAACCATCTCACCATTCGGTTTTAACCATATTGGTCTATGCAAACAATTCACACAATTACAATCATACAACCATCAAACATGCAACAATCAATATGCAACAATCAAACATACAACATGACAATCGGAAACAATTTAATTTCTGAAAATGAAACATCAAACAAGTCCAAGAACCCCGCACCTGATTACGAAGAGCGTATCTCGCACTTATGGTTCGGACGTCTCGAAAGGTCCCGCAAAGTTTTGCTCACCCGAGCCTACACCTATATCAATATATATAATTTATTTAATCTTTGTTCGACGATCGATATGGTTACTTGAGTTACATTAGTCTCTTTATACCTTCCTGCACATTCATTGCGGCCCGCAATGAATCCATTGCGGCCCGTAATGACCTTTACAGTTTTCCTGTACATTCATTGCGGCCCGCAATGAATCCATTGCGGCCCGTAATGACCTTTACAGTTTTCCTGTACATTCATTGCGGCCCGCAATGAATCCATTGCGGCCCGCAATGACCTTTACAGTTTTCTTTTTCTGCGCGACAAATTCACTGTCTCCACTCATTGCGGCCCGCAAGAGATCTTATTGCGGCCCGCAATAAGTCGGTTCGCGAATCAATTCGTCCACTACCCAAACCCTAGATCAATCAAAACCAAATTAAGATGAAATTGAGGAAGAATTGACTAAATTAGCAACATAGAAGCTCAATGGAGATGAATTACTCAAAACTTATACAAAATTTTCAGATTTGATCGAAACCCTAAACGAGTGCCATGAATTTCGGATTTTGAGAGAAGATGAGAAGAAGGAAATACCGATTGGAGAGTTAAACGGCTACTAGAAGGAGGGAGAGACCACCATTTCCATTCCTCTCGTAAAGTTTTCAAGAGTTTCGGTGAAGTTTTGAGGGAGAAGAGACTCCTCTCTCCTTCTCTTTCTTTTGGCGGACACAAGCAAGGAGGGGGTCGGACCACAGTGGGGGAGAAGAAGGGAAAAGAGAGAGGGTTTGTATAATTTTTGGAAATTTGCTAAATAGACCCTCCCTTTGTTTGTTATTAATAAAAGAAGAGTTCATGCATATAATTATATGTATACATGTAAGTTAATGCAATTCTTTTGTTCATAAGATATAGATTTAAAGATTCGATCAAGTCGGACTATTTCGAGATTTCAGACTAATATTATAATTGTTTTAATTTTCAACTCCTAGTTCATCAATAAAATTTTCTATTATGTTCTACACATTGAAAATTTTAAATGTTCAAAATTTCCTGACGTAACAATACCCGTACCCGTATCCTTGCAACATAGACTACAATTGATTTTTGATATTTAATTTATATATACAAGTGTTGAATTAATAAAATAATTAAAATAATATATATAGTAGCTGTATGGTAACCAAGATTTTTGAAAATTATCGTATCACCGTATCTGTATCGTATCCGATACAATACGATACCCGTACTCGTATCCATGCAACATAGGTGGTGTGGACCAAACACCTTTTCTATTTCTATACTTTCGTGGTGCAATACACCAAGTTCATTTAAAAAGATGTATATACATTTCCTTTCTTCTCCACAGAGCTCTTCGTTTTCATTCGTCCCAAATTGAACATTTATATCTTCTCAAATCGACAACCATAAACCCAAATTGACGCCAATAAAAAATAGAATCGGCCGAGAATCGCCCCCAAATCGTAAGAATCGGACTGATTCGGAGAAAAAACTCGGTTGAATCGGCCGAGTCAACCCAGTTGAACCGATTTTCGATGGACAAAACGCTCGGGCGGGAAACTCGGGTAAATCTCAGTTCGGACCCGACCGATACCGTTCCGATTCGGCCGATTTTCCAAACCATAATATAATTCTATATTTCTGTCATATGACGGGAGCAAATTCTCATCCAGACGGATTAATGTCCCAAGCCGAGTGAGGTCAAACTCGAAATCGCCATATGCTTGACCGAGATAGAACTGTCTAGCTCGTTTTCAGCTTGGTCCTGGAGCGACCGAGCTTTTTGGAGCTTTTTACGAGTCGATGGTGTATGAGCCCTGTTAAGTATGCAGTCTTGATGAATTATATATCAGGTCTTTTCAGGGGTGCAATTGTCATTTCCCATGTTATACTTAAAATAAGGAAAATTTATTCAAGGTCAGAATACTCATTATCTGTTCATTTACTCCAAGTTTTCTATTAAGATGAGTTCGAGTCACCTCGAACCAAGTCGGATCCGTCTCGAACAGAGCTGAGCCGATTTTTATCTAGCTAGGTACCACTTTTCAAATTAATTTAGTAGTATCCACTCTACCAGTACAAAATTAATCAGACACTCGCTTGACCTGATATAGTCAGTCAACAAAAATGAACTGGATGAGTCATGAACAAATCAAGCTAGTTTTAGGATTAGGCCTATAACCATAGACTGTCATATTACATATTTGTATTTTTTTTTTGCTAATAAATTATTTTTAAACAGTTGGAAACCTTCACTTAATCACTTCTGACTTCACTTACTGATCACTTCTGATATCAATCTCCACCATCATCTTCAGTAAGAAAAAAATCATGAATTATGAGAAATTCCAACCAACCAATTATGTAGAAAAAAAATGTTGCGTAATGCCATAAATAAAATAACATAAAGAAAAAAATGCTTCATGATATATATATTCATATTAATTATTCTTGTACAAATAAGACAGACATTAATAGACAACGGCAATAGAATGTGTAGAGCTACATGAAGGCCAGGAAGAAGATGAGCAGGGAAAACACAACATATGTTACCACTGCAGTAGCCGCGTTATGGAATTTCATACAGTATTTTCCGATGCCAACAAAATAAAACATAGCAGGAGACCCTACAAACAGAGTGATAACAAGGAGAAGGATTGCAATTGGCAAACAAACTGGAGCAAGTGTCACGTACAACCCCAATCCAAATGCCACAACCATACTACTTGCTGCAAAAATAAACGAAACTATTGCAAATTGGAAGTCGCGTTTAAGTGGACCCTTTAAACTTCTTTCAAGAAGAGCAAATAAGCTTACAAATCCTTGAATAAATGCCAAGGCATTGGCTAGAATAAATGCCCGGAACATATATCTCCTTCTAAATTTGGTGTACCGTCATCTTGGTTATAACCTCCGTTGATTGTGAAAGCAGCAGAAAATGTTACAGTTGTGATAAATACGGATCCCAGTCCGATGACTTGAGTTTTCTCCCATTTATCTTCCAATGGTGGTTCCATTACGTCGTTAAACCACTCTCGAGTAAATTTATAACCTTCTGTCTCAACGTATTTGGAAATATCTTCATCATCAATATACTGTAAGCAACAACACAAGTGTCTGTTATAATATTACAAACAAAGAGAACACTTAACTACTAGTACCAACAATTCTAATATATGAAGAATTAATGATTAGAAGAATGTTACGTCTTTATCAATTTGTTACCTTCTGTTGTTGCAAATTTAATAAATAACACTTGCGTAACTAACAGAATTGTAATTTAAATAGAAAGTTTATGATTGCGGGCATTAAAATTGCAAATGGACTGGACTAGTAGATTTCACATAAAATTTAATGGATTTGTTACCAGTAGACAAAAATTCATATTGGTCTTGGCGAACGGTTGAGATCACTTTGAATAATTTTAGTAAAAGATGTTGTACTAGAGTGAAATTCATATTTGTGTTGTTGTACTTTGGCAACATTAAGTCTGATACAAAAAATTGAAAAATACCGACTGTTCAATATGCCTCAGATCAAAAGTATATATAGCTAGGTAGACTTTGCCTATACTACTCGCATCATTGGTTTGACACTGAAGTTATTACGTATCACCTAATTACCCAATTAGCTAGTGTGTGTTTTTTGAGCTTGGTAGTTCAGTAGTTGGTAGCAACACACGAGTTAACTACGATTAACAAGAAATAATTTTCTTTTTTTCTTCTTAATTTAGGCATACCTCACAAGTTTCTACTACTTGCCTCGTGGAGAGTTCGAATGGTGTTAAACCGTGCTTGTTTCGGATTGTTCCTGCTAATTGATAGTGTTTCCAAATAGCTCTCATAATTAACGTGTGTCCCTCCATTGCTGCAATGTGAAATGGTGTATTTCCTTCATAATCCGTTGCGGTATTCATTCGTTCTGTCATTTCTCTAAAACCGGTATCCTTATAAACACGTGAAAAAACATTTCTCTCATCCTCTTTCGCAGCAATGTGAAAAAAATTTCTTCCACGAGGATCCCGCAACTCGGCATCATCAGGGTACTTTTTAATGAAATGTTCTACCAGGTCCAGGTTGCCCATGCGTGCGGCTTCATGAACTGGAAACATTCCATCTGAGAATTGAGTGCATGCAAGAGTAGGGTCAACTTCTAACATGGTTTGTACCATCACGGTATGTGCATTCACTATAGCAATGTACAATGGAGATAACATTTTGTCATTGACCTTGTATGCCACTTCTAGATCCAACTTCATCAGCTTGCAGCCGATATCTATATTGTTGTGTTTAACAGCAATGTGCAAAGCTGTGTCTCCATCTCTATTTGTTTCTCCGAGAGCATCTTTAACGGCAACATGATCAATTTGAATGAGGCTGTGGATGGTCATCTCGTTTCCAACCTTTGCAGCACAATGCAGGGGTGTCTCTAGCATCTTGTTTCGTGCTTTCAACAGGGACTTATCTCTTTGGAGAACTTTCAAAGCGAGCTCGTTGTGCCTCTCAGTAACAAGTATGTGAAGAACAGTGTCCCGAAAACGCGTTGCACTTTGGAGCTCGGATTGGACAGTCTGATTTTCTGTGCTTATATGTTCGAGAGAAGAATCAGAGGCTTCTATTGTTACCTAATTAGACAATGTAAAATTTCATGAAAGCATCGAAATTAGACTTATTTGAAATATAGCATCTTCATAGAGGAGGTAATTAAGGACATATCTCCAAAATTTTGTTCGATAATTAATTAGGCTGCGGAACATTCCAATTAAATATGGATATATACTTTCAAAGCTAACATGATGCACTTGACAATAACTCAGCTTTGCGAGCATTAAAACCATTTAACACTATATTTAAAATTATCTAAAATCACCATCAATCCATTACTTATCTTGTACCCATTCCAAAAAGCTTTCATTCACCAAAAGTTCTAACATAACCCTTCTAAAATCTAAAAATTAATAACAGGAAACGATCGGTTGTACAAGACATAGCGGCCACTTTGTAGTACAAATATAGTTAGTATCGTAGCAAAAGCGGACCATAACATAACAGAAACTTTCTATTTACACGTATTCAATTAGCGCATGTTTCAAGAGAAAAAATATGTAAAAGACTAACAACTGTATTATTTTAATTACATCTAATTAATATATAGATGGTTCAAATACCTAATCGTCCCTCAAATTCTTTATCTCCGTTTTCAAAGTATAAACAGTCAATCTGAACCACTCAACATGATAGCCATATTAAAATGTGTTTGAGGTCCAAATTTTATATTTTTTTGGAATTGTTTTACTATTTTCTTAGATAGATACAAAATCACTGTTTTTGAATGCTCCAATTAGTATTTAGATAGGTACATAGAGGTGCTATTGGGTCGGGTAGGGTCCGGATACTTTTATATTTGGATCCGCATCCTAAAATTGTTCGGGTCCGAATTTCGATCCATATACTTATTAGTTTCAAATCATATCGGGTCTGGATTCCTATCTACCCGTAAATATTTCGGGTAGATAGATACCCATAACTTGTTTGTGAATTATTGGGTCCGGTCCGGATCCAGGGCAGGTTCAGATTCAGAGCGGGTACATGTCACAACTCACAAGCTTTTGAGAACCCTTTACGTTTAAATATAATTATAATTTCTTAAACATCTCACATAATATATCATTATAATATAAATTAAAATTTACTTCAAAAATAAAAAGTATACTATTGTTCTTGTTCATATATAATACAATATAACATGCTACATAGCAAAATAAAAATAATAAACCTACATTAATTTCTTTCAATCATTGAAGAGATCAATAACTTCCAATTATATGTGCAGAAAGGCAGATATATGATAGACATTATTTCATTCAATAAATTAATAGGTAAAAGGTGAGTTACGTGACATTTGATTTAAAACAAATGAAGAAATTAATTATTAATCTAATTATGATATATATTATGATTTGTTTCTTAAAAAATGCTACAAATGATTGTCTTCTCATAGTTATTAATCTATGTTTTTATATTAAATAATATAAAAAATGGTATTATCATTGTATCGGGTATTTATACGGTATCGGGTCGGATTCGGTTATGGGTGGGATAATTAAATCAAATCCATACCCTACCCATTACAATATCGGTTCCAGATTGGATCCGGATTAGATATTAAACTATTAATTTTGTAACCGTATTCATATATAATTTAATCAGTTATATTTTTTAATCCATACCCTAGCCAAATTAATCAGATCCGGATCGATCCCGGTTCAGATCCGGTTCGATTCCAAATCAGATCCGAATAATCGGGTAAAAGTAGCACCTCTATAGGCACAGTTAGTATTTAGAAGCTTTATTATGTAAGAACCTATATATTGTTGTATTATGAAATTTGAGTGGTTCTGTGCAAGATGAAAGAATTTGACGGATAAACTGCACCCAAATATCATAAAATTAAAACTTTAAAGGCTGACATCGTCAATTTGTACTAAATGAACTTAAAAAGTCATAATTTTTTGACATGCATATGCATTAATTAGTAGGGTGTCATTAGTGTTGAAAATAATATTTTTATCAAAATATTTATTTTAAATCAGATTTGTGATGTATTATTAAAAAATAGTGAATTTTTTTATTAGTAGAAGCAATTGGCTATATATTTGAAACCATATATTACTAAATAGAAGAGGGATCTAGCTAGTTACCACAATTTTGAGTTACAACAAAGTTACCACAACTATTTTCTACATTTTCAAATTCCAAATCGTCGATCCAAACCGTTCAACATAATCTCCACAATAAAATGTGCTTCCATATCAAATTTTACATTTTTTTTGAATTTGTTTACTATTTATTAAGTATTTTACAAAAACTAGTCAAATTTAGACCATTGAATTTTGTACTCATCTTAATAAATAGTAAAAAAAAAAAAAAATGTAAAATTTGATCTAGAAGTACATTTTATTGTGGAGATCATGTTGAACTGTTTGGATCAACAATTTGAAATTTGAAAATGTAAAAAATAGATGTGGTAACTTTGTTGTAACTCAAAATTGTGGTAACTAGATCCCTCCTGTACTAAATATTACAAACAAAAATATTACAAACCATATAGTACTAAATCTAACAAAAATATATATGTAATGCCTAGGCCAACAATTAGATACTCGTTCTTTTTGAGAAAGTAGTTCTGGGCCTACTTTTATTCATTAATTAGAAAAAAATTTATAAGATATGTTTTGTGATCATGAGAAACGTAAGAAGAAAATGTAAAAGAACCCTAGCCTGAAATAAATGTAAACTAATTAATGAACAACAATTACATTGTTAGAAAAAGGGAACCAAATCTCCTACTCACATGTGGGTAGGGGTGTCAAAGGGTATATATGATAAGGTCAGGTGGAAGTATTTTCATACTCGTATCTGTTACAAATTGTCTTTATTCATATTCTACCCTTACCTACTACAAATTACTTTACCCGTACACCACTCTTATCTGTTATAGTTGTCGGATAACGAAACGGTAGCGGGTAATGCTAATATAACAATTATTTTTATTATTTACTAAATAAAATATTAAAACACTTTTATTTCACACATATATATGTGTTTCGAATGTCTAAACTTTATTGGGATTTGCTTAAATCTATTTAAGTGTTTTAATGGTTAATTAAGTGTACAACTACCAAGATTAGTTGGAAAATGAATATTCATTGCTCATTAATATATACAATGTATATAATTTTTTTTTATAATTATCCGATCAGATACGGGTACCGAAATAGGCTTTACCCATACCCTTACCCGTTTAGATAATGACAAAAAATCTTTACCCGTACCCGTACTCAATAATTTTACAAAAAAATATTACCCGTACCCGTCTTATTGAATACAGTACGGGTCGGGTAAATGGATAAAAGGATGCCATTGACACCACTACATGTGGGTAGGAAAAATCCTGCCAACATGGACAATCCGTTCATCCATCCATGATCTGAACGGACTTACAATTGAAGTATGGAGAATATTAGGTTTTGAATATATACAACTCATATTTTAATTATGACGGTTCAGATCATGGATGGATGGACAAATTGTTCATGTTGGCAGGATTTTCGTGCCCACATGTGGACAGCAATTCGATTCCCAAAAAATGATCTCAAGCTTTCTCATTAAAGAATGGAATGTACCTCAAGCAAGAAATGCGAGCTTTCCTCTCTTTGTTATGGAAGGGACTTAAAAGAGTATGTTTTATCATGATCGCGCGTTATTAGTGAGATTAGTATTGATCTAATTATTTGGAATAACAGAACAAACGGAATTAGTAATTTAGTATTCACCCATCCCAACACTGAACAAGATTCAAAATAACTTGTATTGCTTTGTTTTGTTTGGTAGGTAGATAGATTATGTACACTATATAAGCAAGAAATAGTTAGCGTTTCCTTGTATGCATCCCTGTTTAGGTAGGTAGATTATATACACACTACATAAGCAAGCAATAGTTTCTGAAATATTACCGGGATTTCTGTTTGTTCTTCCGGCTGTAGTCCAAGACGTGGTATTAATACATTGCTGTTCCCTTTTATTGCTGCTTTGAAAAGATCAACTGGCATAACTGGACGTAATTTGGACACCATTTCACTTTCAGATCTCATGATTTGGGAGGATGGAATGGCCATTACTATCTCGTTTAGCTTGAACTGCTCTAACTCAATAGCAAAGGAGGATAGGTCGTTTGGGGAAGATTGGGAGTCTGAAAATCAACAATGTACGTGGGAATATTTTATAGTGGAGTCTGAAGGTCAATAATGTGTTATATTTAATTAATTTAACTTCTGACCTGTGGGGCATTACTACTGTGAAAGCCTTAAATGGGGGAAATATTTTTGTCTCTAATACTTGTTTTTTTCTTATATTCTTTTATAAACTCACAAGTATAGCTTGTTCAAAAAAACAAAATCACGTAGATTTTATCTAATACACATTTAACCTTTTATTGGCTGAGGAAACACGATTTCTATATATTTGAAAAGTAAAACCTGCATAAATTTTAAAGCAAAACAAGGATAAATCATGTGTTGGATGATAAATAGGCAGAAAAAAATATTTCAAAAGTTCCTTATATTTTTCTGAATTGTTTTTAAATTTTAGCTAAATTTGAAAAAATAAAAAGAGGTTAACAAGCAGAAAGGTTATTTAATGTTCAACCTGTTGGATATTAATTATTACATCTTCATTTAATGAAGTACCTCTAGATTGGTGTCAAGTATTTTTTTTTTTTTTGTGATAACAATGAATAGTGGCAGAACCTAATACTCAAACAATAAGACTTTGCTGCCCTTATCTCGAGATTCACAAAACTTAAAATATTACAATCCATTTCAGAAGTTTGACAGCATTGTTCAGAGATTGTGCCTCGAACTTGGGCAAGGATGGCAATGGCTTCTTTGACCAGACCTGGAGTTGATATCCGTGCAGCGTGCTGGCCGAGGATGGTATATATTGCAGGTGATACCATGGATGCCTTGAATGATATTTTGTAAGAAGTCAAATGGTCAATACCTCATTGCTCTTGCTATCAAGTTTTTGTAATATACAAAAACTTTACTGGTTCTAGTGCATAAATGTGATTAACATGCATTTTGGATTTTGTAATAAATTGCCAGAACTGAGATTGGTTTTTTTTTTTGTACAAGCTTCTTAAAGGGGATTGGTGCCAGTACAAAGGAATTGAGAAACTTTTAGCTAATAGTCATTGTAACATTTATGTTTTACAATTTGATGGCAATGTAACAGTGATAAAGAATGCTAAAGAGAGCAATTACTGTAATTCAAACAATAAAACTGTAACTGCTGTAGTTTCACAGCTTTAATAATCCAAACTTGTCTTTTATCATAGGGTTAATTTTCATATACCCTCAAAGATTTCTTCAATTTCTTATTTACCCTTATGCTCTTTATTATATTTAATATATCCCTTAACTCTTTTTACTTTTTTCTATTTACACACATATTTAAAAATCTATAGTTAAATCTTGTTAAAAAAATTGTTTTCCCATTATACCCTTCTCTTTTATGTTGAATTCTTTGACAGATTAAGAAAATGCTACAGCAACAAAGAGAGGAGAAAGGCTAAATTGTTGTGCAACCTCTCTCTCCAGTGCAATGTGCACATAGATTAGTGGATGAAATACGAGATTTCAACTTTCAAGTGCAATGTGAAAAAGATGCTTTTTGTTGGTATCTGCGAGAAAGGCAACGAAGGCAACGAGAAAGAACAGTAGTTACTCTGCTTGCCTGGTTAAGTGGTTATTGTTATTTTCAAAGCCAGATCTCAAAAAATTAAAGAAGGCTATGAGAGTTGAATCAGAGAATAAAGAGCGTTTTGGTTTGATACCGGATTCATAATCGTACATGCATCCACTTTTGAATCTATTAATTTTCACTATTTTCAGGGTAAATAAACTGTTGAAAAAAAAATAATTCGCTCTCAGCATTAAAGTTTGTGATGGACAGCCCAAAGCGTACAAAGTTCCAACTAGAGAGTGTTGCACAGCAGTTCGGCATATCTCCTCTCTGTTGTTTTGAATTATGTAAAAGAAGAAGGGCGCTAAGGAGAGAGGAGTATATTATTAAGCTTGGAGCTAAATAAGAACCCATTACCCATTTAAGTTTCTATCTAATTTCCCTGACCAAGTAAAAAGTTTTCATATTGTAGCCTTCCGGATGCACCGTTTGGTGCTGACAAGATAATGAGCTACTTCTCATTCAATGAGAAGCTATTGGTAGCAATCTAATCAAAGATACATCCAATAAACATTTTACTTTTGTTCTTTTAATGATATATGTATAAAGATGAAGCCAAAATCACATGCACGTGCATGCAGAGACACACACAAGTTCTCTGGTACGTATTTGATGAAATGCCTATGAGAAATATGAATGCGTATTACTCCTTGGTTGAACTGGTACATTCCTTAGCACCTTCTTTTGCATAGATTAGTTTATTCATCTCATAGCTTGTGTCAGTGAATCTATTACTTAGAAATTCAACAGAGAACATTTTGGACCAGCACACTTACATAAGTAACAGTGGCTAACTTGAGGTGGAAATAAAAAGCCATATTACCCGATGGTAGAACAACTCAGGCCTTTCTTCTCTCATGGTGTGAAACTGGTAAGCCACTTTGGCATCACACCCAACACCTGACAGATAAAACATCAAAATAATCATACAGATACTAGTTACTCACGAAGAATATAACTCAGAAAAAAATGAGAAATGCAAGCACACGACACTAACCAAGATAATTCATCATGAACTTTACTTTTTCAAATCCTGAAGCTGACCACCGACATGATTCAGTGGGCGGTTTTAAGTTTGTCAGTATAAAAGAGATAAGATAAAAGAGAAGGGTATAATGGGAAAATAAAAATTCTGACAAAATTTGACTGTAGATTTTTAACTATACGAGTAAATGGAAAAATGTAAAGAGAGTTGAGGGATATACTAAATATAACCATGAGTGTAGGGATAAATAAAAAACTGAAGAAGTCTTTTGAGGTTAAATAGAAAATTAGCCCTTTATCATATTATTTCGTAGTTGGTTAATTAAATTAACTTATCCCAAAACATGTCTTTGTTTGAATATTTATTTTTTTAAACCCAATGGATGCGAAATCCAAGATAAATGGGGACATCGGCAGGATCAATGACTTTGATGCACGATAGAACATTAAACATATCCTATCGAGAATTAGGAAGATATTTTTCTAAGTTTATGCAAAGACAAACTCTAGCTGAATTTTTTTTGTACCTCTGAATATTTTTCTTATAAAAAAAAAGTGATACTGCTGAATACTTAATGGGCATTCATCGAATTTTACAAATCTAACGGCTCAGATGGACTCTACCGTTTTTATCCAAAATATACAGCTATGGAAACTTCAGAACCTTCCATGTGGACCGTAAATAAAAAGTAAAAACTGTAAAGTTATTTTTGCAACAAGATGAATAATCCCCATTAGCTTATATTTGCAAGTTCTTAATACCAATTAAAAGGTTGTACTTTTTTACATGCATGTGCATACGGAAAATGATATAAATTATATTTAATAATTTTATTTTAATTTATGAGTTTTAAATTTAAGTTATTAAATTTTTAAAAATTAAGACATTTGAATCCTTCTCAAGTTTTGGATAAGATCAGACGAAGTACAAATTTTATTAAGAGCAAAATTCTGTTTTTTTTATTTCTAATTACTGAGAACTATCGGTACATTCCTCTTTGACTCAAATAATAAAAGATACTTTTCTATTCAAACAAATAAAAATATATTTCAGTTACTACTTTTTGCTTCACAATTAATAAGTGTTTCAATTTTGACGGGACAAGATTTTTTCGGCCATCTTAGTTAATTTAAACAGTGTAATTAAATGGGAGGTCAACAGCATGGAAATTTGTGAGTTTGTGATTACTTTTTTCTATGTTTTTTCGTTTGCTTAGATAAAGATGAAAGTTAAATATTTTAATTTTACGTATTTACAAAAAAAGATCGGCAGGAGTTTCAATGGAATTGGGATCTCCAGATACCCGAAGATACAATTATTAAATTCAAGCCGTTCTTTAATTGTGATATGAATCTTAAAACAAACCTCCTATATTGTTTTTGGCCCATTCAGAAATATCTTACCTCATTTTACAAGTACAGTTAGGGATGAAAATATAGAAGATAATATATGAATTGTATTCGAAAAATTAGATACGGATATCTGTATCACAATATCCGTGTTGGTACGGTTCTGGATTGTATCTAATAGCATGACCACATGATGCGGGAGATATTCCTAAAACACAGTTTACCACATCTGTCAGATCAATTTTTAAAAAAATATTGGATTGTGGTTAATATGTAATAGTGTTATTGGTAATGCATATAAAATATCCATTGCATTGCGTATATGTCATAATAAATATATGCAGCAGGCTATTATACCCGTATTTGGAGTGTGATAATTTTGAACCAATATAATAAATTATTGATAATTTCATTTCGGTTTTCAATAAATAGGAAGAATATACAGATATGTTCTCCATAGAGACAAAATATCATTTATTGTTCCAACTCAAATGATAATTTTAATTTTAAGTTACTACAAAAAAATAGAAATTTACGGTGTAAAATATTACACAATCTTAAAAAGAAAAATCTTAGAATCTAAACGACATGTACATGATGATTACAGTAGTGCCAACGATATTTTTTAGGAATTATCTCCTGTGACAATTTATGAAAAAAAATTACTTGAGGAAAATAGGTGTTTTGCTTGTGAAAATGGAGAAGGGGATGAGGGAGAGGTTGGCATATATAGGAATATTTATGCAACAAAAGCTCTAGCTCCCCAAGGAACCTTAGTACCGCTGCGACTCCTTCAGTAATAATCCAGAAACACCGTAACCAGGGGCGAATTCACATACATCAAATGGGGGTCAATTGACCTCATTCATTTTCAAAAACTAATTATTATATATGTTACTTTTGTATATTTTATAGTTAAATGTTAAGAGTACCTAAAAAATGACCCCCATAGATTTTTTGAAAATTTTATATAGTTGACCCCATTCATTTTTCAAGAAAAACAGACTATTAAAATGTGTACAACTTGGGAACTTATAGCATTTTGACCTCCATTATTCAAAATTCTGCCTCCGCCCCTGACTGTAACAATGCTAAGATTTTTACTAAAGGATTGGAAAAAAGAATATCCATCATATATGTTGGTTAGAATTTACTTGTTGCATAACCAAAAAGAAAAAGAAAACTGTCATCATTATGTTCAATATATATCGATTTGTTGACAATAAATTAACAGATGGAATTGCATTCGATCTGCAAAAAGAGCACAATATTTAGTAACAACGGCAAATTAATTTTATTTATGACCCAACCATTCATTATAAAAAAAAATGAAGCACTACGATCCAAATCCTACTTTAGTTCATAACTGGTGATCTTTCTCTGCTTGTGTTTTGTTTTAATTTAGCAACAAAATCAAATTATAATTATATAAAAGACTATTATGTCCTAATCGAAGATGACATTGAAAAAGCTGATAATGCTTGATTGCTTGCATGTCACATATTATTTAACAAATCTGTTTCACATCATATATGCTTTACAGTTTACATGATATTACAAACCGGGTAACATAGGCCCCGTAGTCACCTTTAACTTGAAAAGCCCAAAATTAAAGTACTGCTCTCAATATATGTCCGTTAGCATTGGGCCCAGCACGAAAATGGAGCCCATATATATTGGCGACAACTGATAACTAACCTGAATATTTAATTTCCCAACGTCTTACTTAAAAAAATTAATTATTATTCAAATAATTTTTTTTAACTTTTTGACTATTCTAATAGAATAATTCAAAAATATCATAGTAATACTAGGATTTGTGTGGTGATAAAAAATGGCCATAATTATGTTAATTGGAATTTACTTATTGATTTACCATATTGAAATAAAATGTCATCATTATGTTCAATACACATATTTATTGAAAATAAAATAACAGATGGAATTACATTCCGTAAAAAAAGCTCACTAATTATTTACAAATTTAATCAAATAATATATATTCAATAAGTTGTTCTTGGCGCTAAATTAATTAATCAACTGATGGTGGATGTGGATAGATTAGTCAGGCCTGTGCCAAACAATTATTAACCTTCCTCCTATGCATATATGGTTAGACCATGTTCTTATTAATTAATCTTCAGAGGAGAAGTTTTATTTTCGACTCAGCTATTCGTAAAAAACGAAGGCCTACGATCCAAAGCCGCTATATAATTAAGTTCACAAGTACTGGGCTTATTCTACGCATATGTTTTCTTTTATTTTAGCAACGATCAAATTATAATAAAATAAAAGACTTTTTATAATTTATATTCTAATCGAATATGACAACGAAAAGCCGATGATGCTGAATGTGCTTGCATGTAACATGTAACATATCCATTTTTTTTCCTAGTATATATGCGTACATATCCATTTCACAGTATATATGCTTTATATATTATAGTAGTTGTAGTATATATCTTGATATTATTTGTCGAATGACATGGGCCACATTGACACCTAGAATTGAAAGGCCCATATATATATATATATATATATATGTACAGCTGTCTAGGCCCGTCAGCCTTGGGCCTAGCACGATAATGGAGCGCATACATATTGGTGATATAACCAGACTATTTAATTAATTTTCTAATATCTTACTTCAAAAAAAATAATTAATTTTCCAATATAAATATACAAAAAAACTTCTGTAAAGAGTAAAAAAATAAGAAAAGAAAACAACAATTATGAGCAAGTCCAACCAACCAAGTAGTAGAAAAAAATGTTCCGTAATATCATAAATAAAATAACATAAGGAAAAAAATGTTATTAACATTAATTAATTAATTTAGTACAATAAGATCAACGTGGAAGTGGATAAATAATCGCACTGAAAATGTATGTAGAGTTACAGGAAGGCCAGGCAGAAGATGATCAACAAAGACACGATAATTGATGCCATCATGTGATTAAAAAACCCCTCACTAAAAGAACGGGCTGTAAAATGGCCTTGTGAGATGAGAATAAGTGCAATCCCGGCAGGAGACCCAATAAACAGAGTGATAACAAGAATGAGGACTGCGATAGGAAAGCAAACTGGAGCAAGCGTCACATACAATCCCAATCCAAATGCCACAATCATACTACTCGCTGCCAAGAAAAATAACATGGTTGCAAATGGGATGGCACATTTAAAATCATTTGTCGTATATATAGCTGTGAAAAGAAGCGCAAATAAGCTTATGGACCCTTGTATAAATGCCAAGGCATCTGCCAGAATAAATGCCCGGAAGATATATCTTCTTCCTAGAACTGGTGTACCGTGGTCTTGGTTATAACCTCCAGGGATTGTGAAAGCGGCAGCAAATGCTACAGTTGTGATAAGTACGGAGCCTAGACCGGCAACTTGAGTTCTCTCCCATCCATTGTTGAAGTTCTAATATGAAAAAAAATAACACTAACGAATATTAACTACCAGTATCAAGTTCTAATATGAAAAAAATGTAAAAGGGGAAAGATATATATTTGAGTTTTGGTTCATGCTCCAATCAACCGAAAAACTTAAAGATCCATAGTAATTAAATTCATATAAAGACTTCAATTTAAATAACAAGATACCTTGTGATTTAAATCTTCAGATCAGTAAAAAGATACGGACTGGACTATTCGATTTGACATGTAGCTAGCTCTTAATTATCACAAATAAATTTAACAGATTTGGTACCAGTTTTAAGATAATTATTGAAATTTCTTTTGACATCATTCAAACATTTTTTTTTACTAAAAAATGGTGTACTAGAGTAAAATTCATATTTGTTTTATTTATCCAAAACAAATTATTGGATACTGGAAAATAATAGGATGTTAAACATTTCGTGGTAATTTCGCGGTAAAATTCATATTAATTTGTTTTGTTTATCCAAAAACGCTTTAATTTGTGCTAATTTTTAAGATTAGAAAAAGAAGTTTCTGTAACCATTTAAAGGACGTAATTCGTACAACTGGATTAAAGCCCTATTGCCTAATTAACTAGTATTTATCCAAAGAGGAGGGTTCCAATGCACCCTCTTTTGGTGCACCTAACGTGCACCCAAAACTCATATCTTCATTTTCAAAGTTTAAATAGTTGATTCGAACCTTCCAACGTGTTCTTCATATTAAAATGTGCTTGGAGACCAAATTTTACATTTTTTGGAAATTTTTTACTATTTTTTCAGAATTTTTGAAAATTATCACTTTGCTGAATTTCAAATTATTGTTTAGTTTAATCAAAAATTCTGAAAAAATAGTAAAAAATTTCCAAAAAATGTAAAATTTGGTCTCCAAGCACATTTAATATGAAGAACACGTTGGAAGGTTCGAATCAACTATTTGGACTTTGAAAATGAAAATATGAGTTTTGGGTGCACGTTAGGTGCACCAAAAGAGGGTGCAGGGGAACCCTCCTCTTATCCAAATATATCTATTATTCGTATAAATTTATCCTAATATATCTATTATTCTATTATTCTTTATGACTCAGATCAAAAGTATAAGAAGACTTTACCTATACTATGACGTCCACTCAAATCGCATTTTTGTTGACACTGAGACTAATACTTTTCACCTAATTACCTAATTAACTAGTATGTATTTTACGTGCTTGGTAGTTCATTAGTTGGTAGCAACACACAAGATAACTAAAATAAACAAGAAATAATTTTCTGATGTAATTTGTTAATTTAAACACACCTCATCAGTTTCTAACGGTTGCCTCCTGGAAAGTTCCAATGGTGTTAAGCCTTGCTTGTTTTGGATTGTTGTTGCAACGTTATACATCTCTATTTCGCAAATATCTCTCAGAATATACCTTTGTTTCTTCATTGCTGCAATGTGCAATGGTGTATTTCCTTCGCAATCCTTTGCAATATTCATTCTTCTCATCATTTCTTTAATACTAGTGTCTTCAGATGTCTCCAAAAAAATATGTACCTGGTCCTTTTCTGCAGCATAGTGAAAGAGATTTCTTCCACAAGGATCTAGCAACTCAGCACAATGAGGGTACTTTTCCATTAAATGAAATACCAAGTTCTTATTGCCCATGCTTGCGGCTAAATGAACTGGAAACATTCCTGTTGAAAATTGGGTGTATGCCAGAGTATGGTCCTGTTCTAACATGGTCTGTACAATCTCAGTATATTCTCTGTCTATTGCTATGTTCAATGCAGAAAACATATTGTTGTTTACCATGTATGCCACTTCTTGATCCAACTTCACCAGCGCAAGGTAGATATCTACATGGTCGTATTTGGCAGCAACGTGCAGGGCTGTGTCCCCATTTTGAACTTTTTGTTTGAGAGCATCCTTCACGGCAGCATGATCAATTTGAATGAGGTTGTGGATGACCTTATCGTTTCCAAATTTCGCAGCACAGTGAAGGGTTGTTTCCAAATTTTTGTTTGGCAATTTTAATAGGGACACATCTCTTCGGAAAACCATCAAAGCGAGCTCGTTGTGCCCTTTAGTAACAAGTAGGTGAAGAACGGTGTCTCCAAAACGTGTTGCACATTGGAGCTCGGATTGGACAGTCTGGTGCTCTGGTTTAATTTGTTCGGGAGCAAAATGTGAAGCCTCTATTGTCACCTGATTAGACAATGTATAATTTAATTAGGTCATATGTTTCAAGAGAAAATGATATGTAAAAGACTAACAACTGTAGCTTTTAATTGCATCTAATTAATACGTGTTATTAGTGACTACAATAAGTACTTAGAAGCTTTATATTGTGATAACGTATATTTGATTGTGTACGAAATTTGAGTGGTTCTACGCAAGATCAAAGAACCTGATATATAAACTAAACAGAATTTCATAAAATGAAATATTTCATTGCTGGATCGTTAGTTTATAGAAAATAATAAACTTTTAAAATAAAGATCTTTAATTGGACTTGTATATGAATTAATAAGAACTCATTAGTGTTGAAATTCATATTTTTGTCAAGTATTTGTGATGTATTATAATAAAATAGTGAATTCTTGATTAGTTTGAGTATTGGACGATGTTTGAAAATGTTTAGATGCATTAGAGATGTAATTAGTTGTTAAACGGGACCTATATATACAACGAAATAATGAATTAAATAATGGAAAAAAAGAGAGAGCCATTCTATAACTTTCCATCAGCACTTTCTTATTTTCTGTTTTTATGTTTTCCACTAAAAACATAAATCCCAAATTACTAAATCAAACTAAAATAGGTCATGAATGCATGCGTTGGCCAACAATTAATTATTCCTTTTTTCAGAAAATATATAGGTTTAGGCCTACTATTTTCCATTTATTAAAAATAAAAAAAGATTTACAAGTTATAGCAGTAATGTTTTGTGATCATGAGAAAGGTAACAAGAAAGTGTAAGAGAACCCCAGACTGAAAGTACAAATGCAAGTGACCAACAATATTTAAGTTGTCAGAAAAAAGATCTAGAGCTTTGTCATTAAGGAATGGAATATATGTACATCAAGCAAGAAATACAACCGTGATATTGGTTATCGGAGGGACTTAAAGAGTATGTTCTGACCATGATGGAATTATTGAGGTTAATATTAATTCAGTTATTCAAAATAAACACCATTTCAACTTTATGATTGGACACCATTTACGTCAGGACCATCCAAGAAATTGTTTTCTCTCAAATATTACCTTGACTTCTTTTGGATTGTTCTTTCGGTAGCCCGAAACATTATATTAATTTAAAGGGACAATATCTAGTGTGCTCATACAAACTTTTAAAATTGGCAATTTCTAGTGTGCTCATTTAAATATTAACAAGTGATAAACTGCTATTTGAAGGACTATTGCTAGATAGTGATGATACCATTGGATAGGAAAATGCATTCAGTTGTCGAGGCCTGTTTAGAATTGATGTCTTTGCAAAATCTTTTTCTTCTGTCAAAACCTACGATTTAGCAAAGATACATATATTAATATTTATATTTATATGAAGAGAGTATTATTTGGTACAAAATGATTAACCAGTCAACAAAATTTAGGCCTAACGTCCCTGATATGTGCTATAAATTAATCAACACAGGAAATGATTCATTAAAAAAACCCTGATCGAGAGACATGGCATCGCATATATGTTAAAAATAAAAAAAGATGGTAATAAGCAAATCCAATTCAAAAAGCCAGCACGAAGGACTCAATTAAAAACCGAGTAAATAAAAATTTAAAATACTCCTCAAAATTAAATCTATTTTGGTTAGTTAAAAAAATAGAATATTGATTACGTTCAATCACTCTAAAAGAGGGCAACAAGGAAAATATTACTTGTACTTTTAATTTGATGGACATAACTGTTGGTCACTATTTTATTAATTCCTTACTAGTATATGCAATTAGATTTGGATACTTCTTTTAACGAATTAATTCATTTTGATTGTAGTA
This sequence comes from Carex parvula, assembly GCA_025461045.1. Lineage (NCBI taxonomy): Eukaryota > Viridiplantae > Streptophyta > Magnoliopsida > Poales > Cyperaceae > Carex > Carex parvula. The sequence continues at coordinate 283,010 of JAJGRW010000801.1, forward strand.
CTATTGAGGATATATCTATGGTTTATTAATTCACAAATCTCTCTCAAGGGAAAACTTTTATCTGAATTAGTAAGAGGAGCAGTCATGATATTGATATTTTTAGTAGAACATAATTACATTTGTTATAGGGGGCTTCAGTTAAATCCTTAGGACCGTTCTAAAATTATTGACTTCTTCCGGTGTAAAACTAATTAAAGAGGAAGATTCATTTTAATTTTAAGCTCACTCTTATCATGTCATGTGATGTTAAGGAGCTGTCAGCTACAAACCAGTAACATTAGTACATGATTTGGCTGAAATTAAAATTGATGAAGCTTCTATGCTTTCTTAATCAACAAAGACTTAGTACTAGTTGTTCTTTGGTCAAATATTGTCTGTCTAACTAAATATTCATAAGTAGTTGTAAGATGTAGGGGTGGCAAAAAAGCTCATAGCTCGTGGCTCAATCATGATTCTCATCTGACTTGCTCGCGAACAGCTCGCTCGTTATTGGACCGAGATGTTAACGAGCCAGCTCGTTAGTGACTCGATCCAGATTAAACGAGTTAAAGATGGGTCCTAGCTCACTTGCGAGCTCGCTCGCGAGCTCGGCTAGGGATGAATTTTTTAATTTGGATGAATTTGTGTGCATTTTATGTTGTCTAGCTCGGTCCATCTTGATCCAAAAAGTTTGCAGAATTTATTTTCTTTTTAAAACAAGATGTCCAAAAAGTTTGTAGAATTTATTTTCTTTTTAAAACAAAATCTAGCCAGACCCAATGAGCCAGCCTGTGACGACTACAAGCTGAGATTTCAGCTCGGACCTCTAAAGTTAGCTCGGTCTAGTTTGCTCGGTAAATAAATGAGTCAATTACGAGCTGGGTTCAGCTTGTTGCCACTTCTAGTTTTACATATATTACGTACTAGAGTAAAGCTAGTGTATGATTCTCTTGGTGAGCCTAACTCAAAACATTTAGTACAAGATGTTTGTTATCTATCTTAAACAATTTGAGGGGTTTCCCCTGCCTGAACTGGTGCCTATAATTATACTATTTCGGTAATGAAATGGACTTTTCAGCCTCTTTTAAATAAATAAATAAATAAACTTAAACAATTTGATTTCACTGAAATCGCAGGACCTTTTCCCACTGTAAAAAAAAGTAGTAACTTAAATATGCTTATTCTTGTTAATTTTATGTATATTATATATACTTAGTGAAAATCTAGAATAATAGTTGGTGATTTAAAGGAGAAAGAAATTTTCAATAATAGTATCAAATTTCCTATCTTCTATATATAAAAAAGTTCATTACAATCTTAATATATAAGTTACTCAATGAAAAATACCTTCTTCTTGATGACAAAGAAAAATTATTAAACTCTTAAGTTCAAATTTTAGTAGTCATACGTATGTTAAGAAAATATGTACTTAAATATTTAGATGCACAATAAAAGAATTCTCATAAAAATTATAATAAAGATAAGCAGAATAACAACGTTAATGACAATAAAAATCATAATAATAATGACAATAACAGTAAACAATGAAATTAATAACACTAATAATATAAATAAAATGAAAACTAAATGTAATGTGTTAGTATTACTTCACAGCGCCAACATGCAATTCTCCACGTATGCTAGCTTCCTCCGTTAAATTACGTAGATTAATTACAGACACTATATATATAAGCAAGAAATAGTTTGTGAAATATAACCTGAGTTTCCATTGGTTCTTCCGGCTGTAGTCCAAGACGTTGTATTAATATATTGCTGTTGCCTTGTATTGCTGCCAGAAAAAGATCAACCGGCATAACTGGGCGTAATTCGGGTAGGATTTCGCTTTCAGATCTAATGCTTTGGGTGGATGGAATGGCCATTACTATCACGTTTAGCTTAAATTGTTCTTACTCTTTTTCTAAGGAGGAAAGATTGTTGAGGAAGATTTTATTGTGCAGTCTGAAAATCAATAATGTGCTATATTTATATAACTTACCGCGTGCAAGTTGCACATGAATGGGGAATATTTTATAGTGGAGTCTGAAATTTAATAATGTGTTATTTTAATTGATTTAACTTCTGACCGGTAACATATTATTGCATCACTGTGTGAACTTAACCAGGGATTGAGAAGAGTGAAGTAGATCCGATGGACATCCGATCTACTTTTGGGTTCGATGAACTCCAAGACGTTTAATCTGTTTTACGATCTGTGCGTATGAAAATTTATGCATATATTATTTCCTCCTAAAGGTATATTAGAGAAATTTGCATGTGGCCGACGTTATTTTTGTTAATCTGTTTCTGTGGATTCACGGTGCCTTAGGAGTGTCAATGATATCCTTTTAACCGTTTACCCTACCCATACCGTATTCGTTAAGACGGGTATGAGTAAGGTTTATTTTCGTTAGCTTATCGGGTATGGGTATGGGTAATGATTATTTTTCGTTAGCTAAACAGGTATGGGTATGGGTAAAGGCTATTTTGTACCCGTTACCATATAGGGTAATTATATAAAATAATATTATATGATAGTGTTTGCTCAATAATTAGTGATGATAAAATTTATTTTTGTAATATTTCATAAAATAATATTTTTGTAATAATTAGTGATGTATATTTGTTATTTAGTGTATGTTTTTTGCTATAAGAAAAATGTTAAACATATTACTTTTATTTGCATGTTCGTTATTTTAGTTAAATAATTGAATTTATCCGAATAGATATTTGTGTTTTCAAATTCTCTTACTTTATAAAAAACAATTTAGTTGAAATTGATTGTATATTTTTTAATTAGTAATGTGATTGCATATGTGTGAAATGATGAGTTTTGATATTCTATATGTAAAATATAATAAAATTAATTATTATATTAATATTATTATTCGTTATCCATCCGCTACCGTTTCGTTATCCGATAATTTTAACGGGTATGGGTAGGGTAGAGTAAGATCAATTCTTAATGGGTAAGAATAGAGTATGGGTAAGATCAATTCTTAGTGGATAGGGGTATGAAAATGCTTCCACCCTACCCATATCGTACCCATTGACAGGTGCCTATTACACTTTTTCCTCTTTCGATATGCTTTGGTTGGGTCACAACAGCTATTGACGGCTATTAATACCATGGATGCCTTAAATGATATTTTGCAAGAGGTCCGAATTGCTCTTGGTATCAACTTTTTGTAATATACACAACTGTAGGGGCTCTAGTGCATAAATGTGATTCACATGCTTTTTAAATTTGTTATAAATTGTACAATAAATGATATAAGAGCTATCAAGTGTACCATAAATTTGGGAGTTATTTTGTTTTTGACAATTTTGTTTATGCGAAGACAAACTACAGCTGGATTTATAATGTGGGAGAATTTTATGTATACCCCTCAAAAATCTTGAAATTATGTATCTGCCTCTCTAAAATTCATAATATCTTACATACCCTTCTAAATTTGAAAAACTCACATATTTACCTAATAACTATTTTATTAAAATCCATTTTATATTTATAAAATATAACTTTTGCCATATTATTAAAAACAATAAAAATTTGTAGTCTATTTAAAAGAAATATTCAGTCTTCTAAAGTTCTAATTAGTTAGTTTCGAGAGAAAAAAATTCATTTATTTATTTTTTCTTATTGTCATATACTAACATATGGCTATATGTCGTGTCACGGTTAGAGAAATAAACTATTTATTTAAAAAAAAATTAAGCAAGCATTTTTTTTCACTTCACAATTCATTGAGAATATATAAACTAGAAAATGTCACGATATTGTGATATGAAATTGAAAGAGTGGGTGTACGTACGCAGCTCGAGACCGTTCAATCGTTTCAAATTCGTGTTACGTAAGTAAATTTTCAAAAAATCTTCATCAAAACCCATGCATCCGTATGCCATACAGCACGCGTGGTGCGCAGTAAACGATGTGAACTTCTCAGTCTTTATGAAAGAAACCAAGCATTCACATGGTGGGAATCATTCTACAGTAGAATTTCTACTGCCTACTCGAGGCTGGTCCGATTCCGGTGCATTCATTTGTATAATAATGAATTCAGTGGATCACTTGATATAATCTATTTTATAATTCATCGAGCACTGCCAACTGCTTATTTGTATTTAATTAATTAGTGAAACCAACGGCAGATCTCGAGACTTGAGGTCTACTTAATTCATTAGGTTAATTCAGTTTGATTCAGTCGAGTTCAGATCGCACATCTGCAGCCAGCTGCTCATGTGTACTAAATAAGAATAGAAACTGACTAAAGAGTTGTTGGGTGAGGAAAATAATCTTCCCCCTTTACTCAATAAGCTACTTAATAAGGAGTAGAACTAAGGTGTTCTTAAGCTCACCAAGCCTCTTTGTAAGCTTAACTTAAAAACATATCGGATTGGCTTCAAACGACAGCTAAACTATTGAAACCGTTCTACTTCACGAGTGATGCATTTACATGTCAAATTTATAATTTTTCGATCAAGTTTAGTATAAAGCCAAGCGGTAAAAAAATAATGAAAAATGAACTCACTAAAATTAACTTATACATCATCTTTTTTTGACCTTTTGACTTCATACTAAATTAGTTCAAAAAATTTTAAATTTGACATGTAAACACATCACTCATGAAGTAGATCGGTTTCAATGGTTTTGATGCATCGTTTGAAGTCAATCCGATAGGTTTTTTGAGTTAAGCTCACAAATGGGCTTGGTGAGCTTAAGAATACCTTAGTTCTACTCCTTAATAAGTTTTATTTGAAAAATGCGCAGACAAGAATCATTGATATTGTCACTATATAGGCCCCATAAATGTGCTGCTCTATTTGAATTTTTTTTTGAAAACACTCCAGATATGTAACAAGCATGATGCTTTCAGAGTACAAATATGTTGTTATTGTTTTGGGAAAATAAGAACCTACTTTTCATCATCCAACTGTTCAAATTTTGTTTGTGCGAATCTTGACAAAAATCAACGGTTGGATGAGGAAAAACATTTTCCTATTTTTCCAAAAGAATAACAGCCGATTTCATTCCTGCTTTCAGAGGGAACGTCTCTTTCCCACGTCTAATGAATTTATTACCGTTTTTTATCGTGTACTTCAGTTTAAACTATACTTAAAAAAAAAGAATTTTGCTATGGTTTCCACTTTTAGTTAATTAAAAATTATGATGAATACTTTAAGCAATATTTACTATTATGTATTTATATGATAAATGAGTATTTTTTTTTTTATTTTGTATATTTAATAATAAGCTTAATGGTTCGAAATTCGGATGAAAAAAAATCCCTTGTTGATATTAAATAGATGGGTGGCTTGACCTCCAACCTTTATAAAAAAAAAAAATTAATACTTACAATTTGAAGAGAATTAGTTCTGTATTTTGACCATTTTATCTTTTATCAAATCAATGGATTGATTTCTGATGTAAAAAATCATATTGTGGTAAAGAACATTAGAAGAAAATTTAAAAGCGAAACACCATAACAAGACTCTTAAAAAAACAAAACTTAGACAAAACAGAGGTTTGCTGATCACCTATTCAATCGTTTTTTGAATCGATCCCCAGTATTAGTTCAGCTCTGCTACTGTTATTTGTATGATGATTCTCTACCTTAAAAAAAAGGTATTAATCTTCATCTGTGTGTGCTATGCATAGTACAGACCAATGTGTGCTATGCATAGTACCGTAGCCTCTCTCTATATGTAAGTATATTAGTAAATCAACAATTGAACCGGTTGAACTGACAGTATGATCAGTAAATTAATGACCAAAATTTGAATCTGATCAAGGTCTGATTTGGTTGAACTAACTACACGTCACGTTTATTTATAAATATTCCTCATTAGATGCTTGCTTATATAGAAGGAAACCCTATCCTTAATCAGGAAAAATTTTAATTATACAACCAAATTGATTTTGATTTGTATGTAATGCTACAACCAAATTCCTCATTAGTGAAAAATAAAGATGTTCGGTGCAGTACTGCATTGAACACTTGGTTGAACGAACTCATGTAAATTAAATTCTATTTTACAATCTAGGCTATCCGACAGTGTCTCCGTAGAAAACGCATGTACAGCACATGGCGGGTTAAACTCATGTACAAATCGATAACGCAACACGTGGAGACAATCAGGACAGTAAATCGATGAAGAACGGAGGGCAGGACTTGAAGAACGGTTGGATTCTATTAGAGTCAATTTCTATTAGAGTCAATTTTTGTCCTGCAACTTAATTTGCCCATGCGTGATCTGTATGCGTGATCGTGTAGCACACCAGCACTAGCATATGTTTTATAGTCATAGTCTTATAGAGGATAGCCAGTTTAAAAATGGGATTTTGCATTGCCGTGTTTTTCGAAAGATGTTACAGAAGAACTTCATCTGTTTGCCTCAGCAGCCAGCAGGACAGGGGAAGCAGAGCAGAGGCTTCTCTGTCTGATCTTTTGCTTCAACCGGCGTGAAGGTTAATAGATTGCATTGTAGAATAACAGATGCTATGTGGCATTCACAGAGTAGAAATCCCGGCAGGTGAATAGAACGCACTAGTCACTAGTGACCCGCCACACTTTTCTTGGATTTTGGGAGAAACACTTTTTTGGTGGAACACTTATTGCTTCAATTACTTTGTCATGTGAGAAGCACTTTATTTTATGTGATACTGTTACGGTGTTACCTACTCTGCAATCCGTCCTTTTTCTAATAACACATTTGTTTTTATTAGAATGTTTTATCTTCCAAGAGGACGTTTTGGTGGAACTTATACATCACTTGCTGTCACAAACTAAAATTACTTTAATATAAACAATGAAATTTTATAGAAGAAGAGAGAGACTTTTTTGGATTGGGAAGTGGGTTTCTCACAAAACCCAAAACATAGTGTTCTTAATAGAGCAGTTGTTAATAGCCCATGGCCCATGGCCCATGGCCCATGGCCCATGCCCATCCCTGAATTTTAGTTTTCAGCGTCCAATCAGAAAGCGACAGAGCCCGTTTCTTTTATTTGTGTTCACATCCGCATGGTACATTGTGTTAAAGCTGCCAATTAGTGCTTACTTTGCACAAAGGTGCTAATTAGTGCTTGCTTTCCAATGATATTTCTAATTTAAAGGTACAGAGATAACAAAGGTGCTAATTAGTGCTTGCTTTAGGTGTTACCCAATGATATTTCTAATTTACTCCGTAGGTGAAGAGAAAAAAAAATTGTTACTCATATATTTACAGTCCGTGACAATAAAAAATTAAAAAACTTTATTATTATGTGTAATATGTAAAACATAATTATCAATTTTAACAATAGGTAGTTGTTATGTAAAAGGTTAATAGATCTGTAGAAATCGTTTAACCTTTTACACATCTGGGAAGTGGACCAATTGATGAATTTGTAGAAATCGTTTTTTTTTTATAAAATTTGGATATAATATATTACTATGAGGATATATTACATCGTATGCATAATCTAAAACTGGGGTAAGAGTGTGATTTTTTTTATGAAATAGTCTATCTAAAAAACTCTGCGGAGGAGAGGAATTACGACTTAGATTCAGTTATATAATTTATATTTTTACAATTTATAATAATGGTACTGTTTTGGGCTTTTCTCAATAACTAAAAAATCAAGGTTCTTTTGCAATTACTACCTGGTTCTTTGCAGTTTCTCGTTTCTAAAAAATCAAGGTTATTTTTGCAATTATTTCTTCTCTACCTGTGCTTATAGCTTGTCTCTATTCTCTGTAATGAGTCCATTATTTTTTATCTTTTTCATTGTTGTCTCTGTCCGGGACTGGATTGGCTAGGCCCAACATGGGCCATGGTTCTCCATTTTATTTACAAGTGGGTTTGGGCTTTAATGGATTCAGGGCCACATATTTTATAGAAAAACCTGAGGAATTCCAGGCTTTGAACTTCAACTGAAATTTCGCTGTTGACGCTCTCCGCATCACGGCATCAGCCTTTCTTTCTCTCTCCCTTTCTTAAATTGACAACTTGATACTATTGATAGTAATTAATTGATGATCCAATCGATAACTGGACCTATCCTGATCGACCTGGGTGGTAATTGGATATGGTCTTGACTTCGTATTAAAGGAATTCAATAATAGATCATAACATTTATGTTCTATATATAGCTTATTCTTGTCTGCTTCATCTGTTTAGTGAAAGACAGGGTATGATGGATCGATTGTAACCTTTTTTAGGAAAAAGTGATTCAATGAAAATACCAGCCAGAAAATATGCTTTCTCCATTCCTACAGATATTTAGGATCTAGATTTTAGTAACAAAATAATTTAGACAACAACGGAACAGCTTCTGCTAAAGCACAATTATGCAACATATGGTGTAAACAAATATTTTCACATAATTTTAAAATTTAATCATAATAAAGATATCGCATGAATGAGCCAGGTCGGAGGTGCAATTGGGGTAGAATTATTCGCTCTACATGAAGGACAGTATCGTTCTCTATCTCAAATATACCCAGTACATTCAAGGGGCAACAAAATATTTAATAGCATGCCTTCATTTTTCAACCTAAAAACAAAAAAACGGACTTCATTTTTCACAATAAGTTCTTTCATTTTGTCAGGACGGATTTCTTTGGCCAGCTTAGTTAATTTAACCAGTGTATTCCATAAAAAATTTAACAACAGAGTCTAGTTGAGAATTAGGATGGGAGGCCAACAACATATAAGTTTCTGAGTACATTTTTCTCAGTTTTTTCGTTTGTTTAGAAAAAGAAGAAAGTTAAATGTTTTAATTGTAAGTATTTACAAATAAAAATTGACCGGATTTTCAATATATAACTTTCTACACGAAAGACATTAAGAGAAGAATTCAAATACCTCCATTTTTTATATCTCCGTCATGCCTCCACTCTTTGTCACTAAAAAAATAAATAAAAAAATAACCTTCTTGGCTGTTCTATTTTGTACCGTCGTGGTTTTCCACCATCGTCAAATCCTTCTATCTTAATAAACTAAAAGTATGATCCATGTATATATTGTTGGGTTCTTTTTCCAACTTATTTCGTCCTAGAATTAGGCCCAGCAGCAAGCCCACCTGAGATGGGCCTTATTTAGGTGATAAAGAGGGAGACCAGACCACCCCCTTTTTCTTTGGCAAGCATCCTTAACGAGAGAGACGAGGAAGAAGACAATGCATGCAGCGGTTGGGATGGTAGTAACATCGGCCATGTGTTGCGATATGATCCAATATAGGTCATGATATGTTCTCTTCATTTTCAATACCTCTTTGAAACCGGCCGGTATGGTGATGACAGTGGCATGAGGGTGTGTTTTCAATTTCTACTTTCTGCGGGTTGTAGAATTGGTGAATCTTACAGTTTGTGGCATCCTCTGTATGTGTGCTATGTTGTATTTGGTGCACACAAAATGTTTGATGAAATGTTTTAATGGTTTCATAACCCAAGTCATATGACTGGCACAAATTCCCATCCAGATGGATTGATAAGTCTAAATAAACTGGTAAACTGGACTATTGATCGGCTTGCACTTCAGTGTGGGTGAGCGCCTAGCTCAGAAAAGAAGAATTTATTAAAATCTAAACAATGAGGAGCTTTCCGAAAGAAGAATATATGAAATTCAATAATAGCGTTATAGTATAATAGGAACCTCCATTTCGTGTGTTAATGGCTAAAAAAAAATATATATTATTCCCATCTTTCTCCCTCTCCATTTCGTGTGTTAATGGGAACCTCCATTTTGGTCTTTTTATTTTGCAATATTTTTTTCCTTGAACTGTTTCCTTTTTCCCTTTTGTTTTTTCTTCTTTATTCTTTTTCTATTTTTTTTTTTTTGACGGGTTAACAAGTGGTGTTAGTTAGTTTTGACCTAATTATTTTGACAATTTTATTTCTATTATTTCGAACAAAACAAACTTCTGGCAAAAAAATCCAATCAGAACAAGGTCGGTAAAGAAAGTGTCTCGTACGGCAGACAACAAGTTGTTCTCTATTAATTAACAGGTAAAATCCTTAAAACTAATCTGGTCATTTCATATTAATTAATGAGGTGAAATCAGATGTCATATTTAATTTGCAGAGATATCGGAGGCTTCTCAGTACAGTTTTCTCTGTTCTCATTTGTACCTTGGTGTTTTGTTTTCATCTTAATAAACCAAAGTATATTTATACATTATCTGAATCAATGTTCCAGTCATATGATAGGCACAAATTCTCATCCGGATGGATTACTGGGTACACTACAAAAAATAAAAATAAAATATCATTGACCTGCTGGTGCTTCGGTCTGGTTAAACACCTAGCTACGAAAAGAAATAACAGCTTCATGAATTACCAGATCCTTTCAGGGATGAAAGTTCAATTTTCCATGTTGTTGTACATAAAATAAGCCAATTTTATTCTAGGTCAGAATGCACATTATCTGTTGAGATGAGTACGAGTCAACTCGAACTGAGTCGGATCTGTCTCGAACAGAGATGGGCCGATTTTTACCTAGGTACTATCCCCCTCTACCAGTACAAAATTAGTTGCAAACACGCTTGACCTGATAGAGTCACTATGAGTCATGATCAAATCAAACGAGTCAGGATTAGGCTTAACCGTATACTGTCATATTACAATTATGTACTTGTTGCATATGAATTATTTACAAACTGTGGAACAGAAAACTTGATGGTTAATTACATTTTATTTTGTGTTGTGTTGTGTTAGAAACGTTCACTTCAGATTATAATTTTCATTTCTTCTCAAGTAGTTTCATCTTCCAACATTTAATTCTTGGATTATAATTTTTATTTCATAGATTGTAATTCTTCACTTTTTATTTCTTTAATTTTATTCCCATCAAGAATTGTAATTCTAAGTCTTTTACTAGTCTTCACTTCACCTTGAACTTCCAGAGTGGAAAAGATGAGCAAACAAACAATCCGTGTTTCTCATTTAAATATTTTTCTTTTGTAGTATTTAACATTATGAATGGTACCCAAACTTGAAAAAAAAAAAAAAAAACAAATGTTAACATAGGGGACCAAATTTTCTTTATAAAATTGCAATGATATTATTGTTTTAAAAGAGGATACACTATTATAATTGAGAAGCATCATAGGAAGTTAACATATAGGGTTCAGAGTTATTTATTTATTTTTTAGCAAACATGACATAAAAGTCATAAAGTATATAATAATATATATTTTTTTAGAAAAATAAGTATAGCGAATAAGCACTGAAAAAAGCAACCATGAAGACGAGTTATTCTTTTATAAAAAAATAAACTAATGTTATGAAGTGTGATAGTATTATTTTTTAAAATTAGATACACAGCTACCCGGACAAGCATCAAATTGATATGGAGATAAGAACTATTTTGTTTACCAAACAGGACCAATCGTTACAAAAGTGTGATGATATTTCTCATAATTTGGAAAAATTGAGTTCATATATCCAAAAAAAATTTGCTATTTGAAATATTTCCTCTAAAGCATGAAATTGAATATTTGTTCATCTAGATTTCAACAGCTTGGATATTTCCCCATCAAAATCATTTCAGACTGCTGTGTCCCAGAATTGAAAACAAGCACAGAAAAATCTTCAATGAAAAATCTGTCAATTGAATATGATGGTATAAGCCTAATATTTTTTTATCTCTACCAATTTATGAATTTTTTTAATTTAAGGTCACGATTGGTTCAGACCTATAAAACTGAAAGAAATAGTACAATTAAGAAGGAAAAGCTCATGCAAGAAATTCGACCTAGCTTTTTCTTGGGATATTAGTCACATTATGTGGTAGAACATATATCCATTTTTTTTCTTTGACAGTAATTAAGAGGACTTTGATCTTGTTTTAGTCTCTTATCACTAAATAAATTCTGATCTCGAGAACATCCTGGCGACCTAACATTTTTTTAAAGCAAAAGGAAAGAAAATTAATAGCCAAAAACACATTATCTTAGACTTACAATGGAACCAAAGAAATATTCATCATGTTTGGTTCACATGAGAAGACACTACTACAGAATTGCAAATCAGCACCGTTTTTTTTTACGTACATTCAAAACCGGTTTTCCTACCGGTGTTGATCGGGGCTGTGCTGATTCGATGTTAGATTAGCACCGGTTTTAAACCGGTACTAAATTTAATATATAACACCGGTTTTTTCATAAAAACCAGTGCTAAAAGTAGATAAACAACACCGGTTTTTTTTCATAAAAACCGGTGCTAAAAGTAGTATACAACACCGGTTGTTTCATACAAATCGGTGCTAAAAGTTACATTCAACACCAGTTTTTGTTACTCAAACGGTGCTGATTTGTTACATTTAGCACCGGTTTGGTTAAATAACCGATGCTGATTTTTTTTTTATTGTTTGGAATTCGGTTTATATTAGGCTAGCCTCCGAATTTGCTAGCCATAAATTAAATATTCACATGCACAAAATATAGAATGGACAAAACATTATACAAATGAAACAACACATAATTTAAAAGTATCATCTTTACTAACTTTGATAGTTTCAACAAAAACAAGCTAACTTTACAATATCTCTCACATTGCCTTAAATTTCATAGTATGCCAAACATTTTTCCAAAAAGAATTTAGCTCACATTGTCTAAAATTATTTAAGATCTTCCATCGAATACGGTGATGAACTTAAGCACTGCATGAAATTATATAGAACTGTTAATGTAAACAAGAAATAGAGCAATACAGTATGACTCCATATTTGGAAAGTTTGAGAAAGAGCTTGACTGGCTTTGCATATTACTGGAGAAATGCTATTGGAACCAAGCACAGATATTAAAAGTGACAACCAAAGATATTAAAAGTGTAGTAACTATGTCATGAAATAGATTTATACCTGTATTGGAAAACCATCGAAAAATGTAGTAACTAGGGACAACATTAACTTCATCACATAGAATCCACATTTCTTATCGTCATTTTGCTGAGGGCACTGTATTGCACATTTAAAAAAAAAAATATTAGTATTGTGAAAATTGCAAGTAGCAAATATAGAATAAGGATTATATTTTGAAGCATATTTTACCTGTTTAATTGAATATTTTATTTCCTTGGCTTTTTTATTGTGTTGTCCTCCTAAGGATTTATATGATGCAAAAATCCTGTAATTAACAAAAACTAATTAACAAAACTAATTTTTTTACTACATTCCAGCAGAGTAATTGACAGTACAACAACCAGTATGATGTTCGACATATGCTGTGATTCAATTTTCTGTACATTAGAGCATAGTTCAAGCGAATAGCAAGGTTCTAACAAGTCTTAGGGACATCTCAGAATTTTATATGATTTTAGAGGGTTTTAAGTATTTATTTGGGAGCTCTACCTCACTCACTGTTAAAATAGTTAGAAAATTATAGAAATCTGAAATTCGGCAAGCATGTAGATTTGAATTTCTTCTACATTTCCATAAAAAGAACCAAAAATATGGTCTAGTAGATTGTTCGGAATAAATTTCTAAAGTCTGGTTGATAAAAATAAAAGAACTGTAAACAATGGCTAAGTCAAGACCAGAATTGCCCCTAAAAAAAATTAGAATGATTCGATTGTCGCACATGGATCTCCATTTCTCAAATGAAAATATATGAGACATGACAATAAATAAAATATTTAATATTATGAAATTTGAGCTTTCTATACCTTGTCTAATATTATGGCATTCTTGGGCCATTGTACAAAACTCCCCTGTGCATTTTAGGAGCAAGAAATTAGCAAGGCTCCTCCAAATCAAGGCTAAGAAATTAAGGCCAAGAAATTTGCAAGGCTACTCCAAATCAAGGGACTTAGCTCCCTTCTGATTGGGTTCAAATAAAATGAAATTAAGGACAAGAAATTAAGGCTAATGTTGAAACTTAACGATAGCCACCAAATATCCTTTACTCCGTGGCGGCTCCTTCATGGTGGTGCAGCGGGTGCGGCGGCTCCTCCAAATCAAGGCTAAGAATCGGCGGGGGGTGCGACTCCTCTACGGCGGTTGTGCGGCTCCTCCACGACGGTGGTGCGGCGAAGAAGCGATCGTGCGGCCTCCACGGCGCTGGCTCGGATCGGGCCCCTCTACGGCCGGTGCAGCGGCTCCAACGGGAAAATTTGAAGGGGAGTCGCAAGGGTTTACACTAGATGGAGTGGAGAGAGAGTGGAGAGATAGATGAAACAATCAAATTTCGCGTAGCTTTCTGGAACCGATCAGTTGAAAGAGAAAGAAAGAGGCTTCTAGGGTTTAAAACATTACACCAGATACATTCAGCACCGGTTTATTTTAAAAAACCAGTGCTAAATGTGTGATACTACAACACCGGTTATTAGTAATAAACCGGTGCTGAATGTTTAGTACCGGTTTTAGTAATAAACCGGTGCTGAATGTATGACATACAACACCGGTTATTAGTAATAAACCGGTGTTGAATGTTTAGCACCGGTTTTAGCAAATAAACCGGCGTTGTATGTCAAACATTTAGCACCGGTGGTACTTTTAACCGGTGCTAAAATACATACAACACCGGTTTCATCAAATCCGGTGTTGTTTGACCGGTGCTGATTTGCAATTCTGTAGTAGTGAGAGATAAAGAGTAGTAGGAGTAAAAGGAATGGGAATCGAGAAATGTTACTATATTTTTCATCATCTTTTTTTTATCTCGCTTACACTCCATTTTGAAGATTAAAAAAATATAAGATTATAAGATTAAAATTTGATTATAAAAGTAATATTTATTAACCTTACTCTTCTATTAAAAATCCAACCAAATAAATTCACTTATTAAAAATAATTCACTCAAGGAAAAGAGGTGTTTTGCTTAGGAAAATGGAGAGAATGAGGGGCAGAGAAGCAGATCGAGGTGGTGTATTTATGCAACGAAAACTCTAGTCCCCTAAAGAATCGTAGATTTACTACGACTTCTTCCAAAATAATGCAGAAAAACTACAACAATACTACGCTTTCTTTAGGGATCAGAAAAATAATAGCTAATATGTTATTTTTTGACGGAAGAAATGTGGATGTCAAGCTTCCAGATTTCATTAATCAATCGTGTATGTTATTTGGAATTTACTTTTTGCGTTAGAGGCGGAGCTACATTCAAGGAATGGGGCTCAATTGACCCCCATTTATTTAAAAAAATTTGTATTTATACACGATTTTCTATATATTATATATAAAATAAAGGTAAAATATTATAGATACGGTAATATTGATCCTCATTCGTAGCACGAAAATTTTATATGACTGATCCCCATTTATGTTTGACTCTCATAACTTGAAAGTCTAGCTCTGCCCCTGTTCTGCATTATCAAAACTACATAAAAAAAACTGCCATCATTAATTACATTCCCCAAATTAGAGCACAATAATTAGTAACAAACGGAAAATAATTAATATTAGATAAGTCGTGGTTATTAGCGCTAATTAGTAAGCTGATGGTGGATATATTGTTCAGGTCAGTGCCAAACAATGAAACAAATATTGGGAGTATATTAATGATCGAATGAGTCACCATAACGTTGGACCAGGTTTTTAAAAATTAATCTGGTACGAAAAGTTTTATTTCCGACTCAGCTATTCATAAGAAATGAAGACCTAGCTACCATCCAAACCCGCTATATTAGATTCATAACTTGTCTTTTTCTCAGTGTTCTAAATAGTGGCGCTATAGCGCCGCTATAACGTTTTTGGACCCTAAACGCTAAGCTATGGCATGAAAATACGCTAATTGCGCTACGGCCGCTATAGCGGTAATAGCGGTCCGCTATAGCGCATAGCGTGTACGTAGCGCGCTATTTGCGCGCTATGCATATTGGGCTTTTTTAGACAATTTATATGGGCTTAAATAAATATCCATAAAATTTATTTTGTATAGAAAAAAAAAATAGAATGAATCATGATGCTTAAGATATTTTGTATAGAAAAATATCGATAGTTTATGATATTATTATGGATATTTTGAACCGTGGACTTTTGTACTAGTTCAATATGAATATTATAATTTCTTAATTAATTTGGTGTTATTTATTGTTCTATGAAACTTTAGATAATGTTAATATATAGTACAAATATATAATATAATTTTTGTAAAAAAAAAAACGCTATTTGGAATAGCTTCCGCTATAGCTACGCTATTCGCTATAGCTTTTTTTTTTAGCCTTCCCGCTATGACGCTATAAACGCTATTTAAAACATTGTTTTTTCTGCATATGTTTTGTTTTACATTTTATATTTCTACTATACATCTTGATTACCAGCCGAGTAACATGGGCCACGTAAACACCTTGAACTTGAAAAGCCCAAAATTAAGTACAGCTGTCTGGGTCCAATAGCACCAGAATGGAGCACATACATAACGGGATATATCGATAACTGATAATTAACCAGACTACTTAATTTTCATATGTCTTACGTAGCAAACATAAACAACAAGAAAAAAGTTTAAATTGTAAATTAACAAAATCTTATGTAAAAATTCGGCCTGTTCAGAGGGAAAAATTAATTAGTAAGAAAAGAAACATTAATTATATATGAGAACATAGATAAAGAACATTGTTTCGTAATGTCATAAATAAAAGTACATAAAGAAAAAAGCCAGGTGTCTAGCTACATTAAGGCTAGGCAGAAGATGAACAGGAAAGACATGACATAAAATGCCATTATACAATAACCGCCTTTGCCACTATTGGTATTCATAGTGGGGCCTAAAATGGATTTTCCATAGGAAACACAAAAAATCACGGCAGGAGTCCCTAAAAAGAGAGTGATAACGAGGAGAAGGACGGCGATAGGGTAGCAATCTGGAGCAAGCGTCACATACAATCCCAATCCAAATGCCACAACCATACTACTCGCTGCAGACAGAAATGATAATGTTGCAAATTGAAGAGCGCGGTCAGATATACTTCTAAGTGTTTCTGAAAGAAGCGCAAATAAGCCTATGAATCCTTGGAGAAATGCCATGGCGTTCGCTAAAATAAATGCCCGGAACATATATCTCCTACCTAGAACAGGTGTACCATGGTCTTGGTTATAACCACCGGGGATTGTACGTAAAAGCAGCAGCAAATGTTACAGTTGTAATAAATACATTGCCCAGTCCAATGAGTTGAGTTCTCTCCCATTTATTTTTCAATGGTGGATCCATTACATCGTCAAACCACTTGCGAGTAAATTTATAATTCTCATGAGTCTCAAGGTACTCGTCAATCATGCTATCATCAATATCCTGTAAGAGAAAACAAGTTTATGTTATAATATTATTAACCAACATCACACTTATTAACCAATACCAACAGTTCGAATGAAAAATATGATTGAAAGCAAGTCACGTCTTATTTACTTTGTTACCTATCATTAATTGCAAAAAAATAACGAAATTAAGTAACAGATATCAAGTTCTAATATATGAAAAATAATCAAGCGAAAATTGTGGTAATCGGATCCCTCCTCTATATATATATATGTACATATATATATATATATATATATATATATATATATATATATATATATATATATATATATATATATATATACAGTTTTTTAATTTTTACATAGCGAGTTAGGTAGTCCCCTTCTATTTATTGGGACTGTATAAAGCCCTATGGTACTGTGTACAACGCACTCTGGCCTGTACTATGAATGCATATTTCTATTTTCGAAGTCCAAACAATTGATCTAAACCGCTCAATATGATCTTCTTTTTAAATAGATACAACATCACATGATCTAAAATTTTTGGACTAGCTGAATCTAGTGATTTTGTATCTATATCTAAAAATAGTAAAATAATTCTAAAAAATTAAATTTGCCCTACAATTACATATTCATATAGAGATCATAATGAACGGTTTTGATCGACTATTTGGACTTTCAAAATAAAAATATAGATAAATAGTACTAATCAGAGTGCGCCATGCACAGTACCATATCCTCACTCTTAATCTAATACAAACTAATTAGACCCATCTAATGATATTTTGAATATGTTGGTAGCACAATTTTCAGATAAATTTATACAAAATTATATATTGTTCTTTATGTCTAATATTAAAAGTGCTAGTAGAATTTGCTTATACTACGAACATTCAGCCCCATTGGCGAGTCGACACTGAAACTATTATGCATCCCTAATTATCTAAAATAAATAAGAAATAAATAAGTATTTTACGTGCTTGGTAGTTCAGTAGTTGGTAGCAACACACGAGATAACTAAAATAAATAAGAAATAATTTTCTGATGTAATTTTAATTTAAGCATACCTTATCAGTTTCTACCAGTTTCTTCGAGGAAAGTTGGAGTGGTGTTAAGCCTTGCTTGTTTTGGACTGTTTCTGCAACGAGATTCATCTTGCTTTTCCAAATAGCGTACATAGTATACTTGTGACCGTTTCTTGCTGCAATGTGCAATGGTGTATTTCCTTCACAATCCTGTGCATTATTCATTCTTGCAATTATTTCTCGAACACTGGTGTTTTTAAGTATCTTCCAAAAACTCTTGCCCATGCCCTTTTCTGCAGCAACGTGAAAAAGGTTTCTTCCGTGAGGATCCAGCAACTCGGCACACTCAGAGTACTTTTCCATTAAATGCAATACCAATTCCTTATTGCCCGCGATTACGGCTAAATGAACTGGAAACATTCCAGTTGAAAATTGGGTGTATGCCAGAGAATGGTCCTGTTCTAACATGGTCTGCACCAGCTTAGTATATTTTCTCTCTATTGCTACGTTCAATGCAGAAAACATATTGTTGTTGACCCTGTAAGCAATTTCAGGGTCCAACTTCATCAATGCGAGGGTAATATCTATATGGTCGTATGTAGCGGCAATGTGCAGGGCTGTGTCTCCATTTTCATTTTTTGTTCGACAGCATCCTTCACGGCAACAGGATCAATTTGAATGAGGTTGTGGATGACCTTCTCGTTTCCAAATTTTGCAGCACAATGTAGGGGTGTCTCTAACTTTTTGTTTGGCGATTTTAATAGGGACACATCTCTTCGAAAAACCATCAGAGCGAGCTCGTTGTGCCCGTTAGTAACAAGTATGTGAAGAATAGTGTCTTCAAAACGAGTTACACTACGGAGCTCGGATTGGACAGTTAGGTGTTCTGTCTTTATTTGTTCAGCAGTAGAATGAGAGGCCTCTATTGTCACCTGATTAGACAATGTAATTCTTTTATGAAAACATCCAAATTGGACGAGTGCAGAGTAGATCCGATGAGCTTTGGACCTACTTTTGGTTCTGATGGGCAACATAGCTGTCTGATGCGCTTTAAAGTTCGTGTGCATGAATCTCAGAGCGAGGGGTGCACGAATCTTAAAACACATCAGAAAGCTCCGGTGCACATCGAACCCAAAAGTAGGTCCAAAACCCATGGACCTACACTTTTGTCAAATTGGACCATTTGAAACATACTTTTTAGATCGAGAAAATAAGGCAGAGAAGGTAATGAAGGATAAAAAATGGGTTATATATATAGACGTTGGCTGCTCTACTTATATAAGCACATGAGTGTATATGCTTATAAGTCATTTTTGCATTTTCAATGTCCAAATTGTCGATGTGAAGAGCTCAACATGTTCTCCATATTAGAATGTGCTTGTAGGCCAAAATTTACATTTTTTGGAATTTTTTTTACTATATATTTAGAATTTTTCAAAATAGTGTTTTTCATATTTTTATTTTTATTTTTTTAGATTTTTGTACCATATTAAAACACTGTTTTGAAAAATTCTAAAAAAATAGTAAACAATTTTCAAAAAATGTAAAATTTGGTCTCCAAGCACATTCTATTATGGAGAACATGTTGAGCGCTTTAAATCTAATATTTAGACTTTGAAAACACAAAATAACTTATAAACATATACCCTATATGCTTATATAAGTTGAGTAGGCAACTTCTATATATATATATAAGAGTGAGGCTACAGTGCTATGCATAGCACCAATTGGGTCCGTACTAAGGCTCAAAATTTGACTTTTTAAAATTCTAACGGTCGATCCAAACCGTTCAACATGATTATAAAATGAATATGTGCTTGCAAACCAAATTTTACATTTTTTCGAATTTTTTTACTATTTTTTCGAAAATCACTTGATCTGAACATTCTGTTAACTAGGCCGCTAAGCCAATATGCGGCCCCAAAAACGGAATATGAATCCCGTTTCTGGATTAGAAATTACAACTTTCTTTCTAGGATTATAGCTATCAAAGCTCTCTCATTAATTTAATTTTTTTTCTTTTTAAAAAAAATAATAGTCAGACAACAACAGATCCCATATTAAGAAAGCAAACAGTCGAAACCTCTTAACTAAAATAAAATGTAATTCAATTGAAATTAAATCAATGGACTGATTTCGGATATAAACAATCAGTAAATATTGCGGTGAAGAAAATTACTAGAAAATATTCTTAAACTGAAATACAATACTAAAAATAAAGTCAAACAAAAGTGAGATTTTTTAATATCCTGCCGAGTCGTCTGTCTATTGGCTTTTCGAATCGCCATCGAAAAGCGTTAGTTATGCTCTGATACAACTATTAGTATGATAATTGTCTTTTATAGGTTGAGTATTTCCTCTCTGATGAGAATGTCACCCATTTCTGTTTACTTTTTTCAATTTCACCCATTTCTGTTTGAGGTGAAAATAAGTTCAGCATATACTACATGAGCGTATTATCATTTGTGACTTTTGCATTATCACAACTAATAAATATTGGCAATTTTACATTGTTTTGCTTACCCGATATCTTCGTTCTGTATCAAAAATTCATGATTAATTGATCTATGTGTTGATCCGAATTTCAATACTTAGAAAGTTCCACCGTTGCATATATCACAACCTCAAACCGTCATAATAAAACACGTCGATCAGTTTATATCTATTAGAATTAATCGGGAATCTAATTGTTGGATAATTGTATTACATTTTTTTTGTCAATCAACTTTTATAACAAAATTTTCAATTTTAATTAATTAGTTGCTAATTAGTGAGACCTCACCTCCTGTATTTCTAAATGTTCCTTATTACATGCTTGCTTATTTTTGAAGGAAATCCTCACATATAATCACAGTATTCATTACAAACTTGATATTTAACTGTCATATATTTCTAAGACGAAAAGCAAGAAAAAGAAATATAAAATAAATCTAGCCAGCTTATGGGTTCATAATCATATTCTATGATGAATACAAATTTTAATATTTTTGGAACTTATTGCAAAACATGTCTTAGCTTGAATATTTATTTTTGTAAAACCAATAGATACGAAGTCGACGATCAATGACTTGGATGCATGATAGAACTTTAAAGATTTAATAGGCGCGTCAAAGATAACGCTCGAGTATTTTAATTTAGTGTGCAATAAATTTGGAAGATATTAATAAATGTTTTATGCAAAGACAAATTCCAGCTGGATATAAATTTTATTGTACCTCTGAATACTATTTTTTTAAGAAAAAAGTGATACCTCTGAATAATTCATTGGGCAATTTTTCCTTATAATATATAGCTATGGGAACTTTTGAACCTTCCATATGAGCAATTAATTAAGAGTACAAAGCGTTGAGAAAATTAGAGAGTTTCAATAAAATAAATATGAGCCGTCCAAGCAAGTCTTCCATCCCAATGTCCATCATCTATATACATCTCCGTTTATGTAAATATTATTAAATAAATTATATATTAAACAAGTTTAATTAATTATTAATGTACGAACATATGTGTAAATGATATTGCATCACAAAAGCATAAAATTTAAAAATAAAGACTACAAGAATGGGACAGGAGTATACTGAGAGAAAGGTATTTTTTCCATTAGCAACGGGAGTATCTGTGAGAGTATACCGACAGTATTCCTCGCAGATACTGTCCCATTATTGATGTTCGGGAACATACACACTCGGTTGATTAACAGACATAAATTAAATTTTGTGTCTCCGTAAAAAATGCATCTATAACACATAGAAGTGTTCAACTCATCTCCCTAGAAAACGCATCTACAGGCTACAGCACATGGGCGGGTTCGTTAATTAAGGCCCCCGAAGCTTCCAGTTCAACTAGTGTAATGGAGACGATAAGGATTGTAAATTGATTAATAACGGAAGGCAGCACTGCAGCTTTGCCGATGCGTGCTCTGTATGCCTGATGGTGTGGTACATGTATCATGATTCATGAAAGAGTGCCAAACTGCCAGGTTAAAATAGAATTTTGTATTTGCGGTGCTTTTTGGAAGATGTTACAGAAGAACTTTAGCTGCGATCGTCAGCAGGACAGCATAAGCAGAGCTCTCTTTTTGATCTTTTGCTTCAACTTGTGTGAACGCGTTGATGTTGCCACTTGATAACTTGTAGTATGAATGAAGTCTGAATTAAACAAAGCCCGGAGGAAGAATGATGACCTGGATTCAGTAATATATTTTTACAATTTGTAATATGGTACTAATTAGGGCTTTTGTCAGTAACTAAGAAATCCGGGGTCTTTTGCAATTACGATTTGGTTCTATGAAGTTTCTCCTTTCTTGTTAATTACAATTGTTTCCTATCTACCAGTGCTCTGTTTTCTGTATGGGGCTGGATAGGCTTGGCGCAACCTGGTTATCCATTTTACTTACAAGTGGGTTTGGGCTTTAATTCATTACGGGCCACATACTTTATAGAAAGACTTTTAATGTAATTCTAGGATTTGAACTTGAACCAACTTTGGGCAACCTTTCCCTTCTCTTCCATCTGGCCCTTCAAATTTTAAATATATCTATTTTCGGATTTTAATGTTCTTAATTTGTACCGATTAGTTCTATATTTAACATAAATTTAAAAAAGACATAATTTTAGATCTGTGATAGCATCATTTTTTTATATTTTCCCTCCAGTTAGTTGATTAAGTGGTGCCAACGCTTTGTTTGAAATTAACTCTTCTGGCAATGTGTGAAAAAAACAGAATGT
Organism: Carex parvula; assembly: GCA_025461045.1. Taxonomy (NCBI): domain Eukaryota; kingdom Viridiplantae; phylum Streptophyta; class Magnoliopsida; order Poales; family Cyperaceae; genus Carex; species Carex parvula. The sequence goes on from JAJGRW010000801.1 coordinate 305,913, forward strand.
ATGTGTTTTGTTTGTGAAAACTGAGGAGATGGAGGAGCTAAAGGCGAAGGTGTATTTAGGTGGCAAAATTTTTCGCTCCCTAAGGAATAGGGGTGTCAATGGTACCTTTTTAGCCGTTTACCCGACCCGTATCGTATTTGATAAGGTGGGTATGGGTAAGGTTTTTTTTTCGTTAGCTTATTGGGTATGGGTATGGATAAGAATTTTTTTTCGTTAACCAAATGGGTAAGGGTATGGGTAATGACTATTTCGTACCCGTTACCCTATAGGGTAATTATAAAATCTAAATATATATTCAATTCAATTTCCAACCCATCTAAATATGTATTCGTGTTTTTGAATTTCTTCCTTTATAAAAAATAATTTAGTTGGAATTGATTGCACATTCATTTTTATTTTTTTATTAGAAATGTAATTACATATGTGTGGAATGAATGAGTTTTTTATATTTAATTTGTAAAATATAATAAAACTAATTATTATATTAGTAATATCCGTTATTCATCCGCTACCGTTTCGTTACCCGATAATATTAACGGGTAAGGGTAGGGTAGGGTAAGGTCAATTTTTAATGGGTATGGGTAGGGTATGGGTAAAGTCAATTTTAATGGGTATGGGTATGAAAATGCCTCCACCCGACCCGTACCGTACCCATTGACACCCCTACTAAGGAACCGTACATTGTACTGCTGCGACTTATTTGAGAATAATTCAAAAGAATCATAGTAATATTACTATGACTTATTTGGTAGTCGAAAGAATGGCCATCATTATGTTAATAATTAGTATTATTCTCAAATAATGGCGACTTATTTGAGAATAATTCATAAATGGTCTTATTCTGCCCATGTTTTATTTTAATTCAGCAACAATCATATTCTAATTAAATAAATAATAGACTTTAAGGTTCTAATTGAATATGACATTGAAAAGCCGATGATGCTTGATTGCTTTTGTAACATACTAACATATCCATTTCACAGTATATATGCATGTTATAGTTTTACTATATATCATGATTACACTACAGCAAAAAGGAGCATCAGCGACCGGTATCAGCGACGGATGCTTTCGCCGGTCGCTAAAGCCCTTTTCTCCCCAAAAAAAAAAAGTTACGCAAATATCAGGCGACCATTTGTTTCAGAGACCGGTTCAGCGACCGGCGCCAGTACCGGTCGCTGAAAGTTTTGGGTAAAAATGAAATTGCGATTTCTTCGGCGCCAGATGAGAAACTCTCCCGCGCGACTCCACCTCTCTCCTCTCCGTCAGACTAAAACCCTAGCTCCTCCGCGCCACCCCTCTGTTCTCCTCCGACCCCACCTTCTCCACCCCGACTTGACCTTCTCCTTCACGAATCACTCTCTCCCCTCTCCTTTACGAATCGCTACTCTCCCACGAATCTCTCTCTCCATGCAGCGCACAACTGCATCGTGACAGATAGAAGTGCCTTGTTTTACTCACACGGACGCAAACGCAGGTTTATCTCCTCTCTCTCTCTCTCTTCTCTAATTTTCAGAAGTAACTAATGTTGCTGGTTTTGGCTTGTCTTGGTGCTTGCTATTTTTAGACGGCCGTGAGGCGAGGAAGTACCTTGGTGCCGGCCGTTCTCTTGCCTTTGCGATTTCTTCTTTTCGGGTAATTCAAGCACACCCTTTATTTTGATTTGTGTGGGATAATGTTTCGATTTGGGGAAGATTAAATTGTCTCACGCGAGTTGTTGATTTTCTCGGTGAGACAGTGACTTTGGGCTGTGCGGTTGCCTTTCTGTGTATTGGCTGCGGGTGTGCCTTTTTTTCGATTTGTTGTTTCTGGTTTCTTTTCCTTGTGTGCTGATTACTGGTACATCCCGACTTGCTTGATTTCTTGCTTGCTGGCTTTGCTGTTGCTTTCGCTGGTTTTGTACCAGTTGTAGAATTAACTTGGTGCCTCTTTACATTATTTGACCAAAAAGGAACCGATTGAGAGAAGATAATTTGAGTGGAGATGGGTAGATCTGGGAAGTGGATTAAATCGCTCATGAGCCTGAAGAAATCAGAAAGAGATAATTACCAGGTACCCCAGTCAATATCTTATTTTTTTTATTCTAGTTCTAGTTTATCAATTTATCAAAAAGAAATTTCCTTCTAATTTATTTGTTGCATATAGATTAATCTAGTAACTTGATTTTTGCTTTAAGTTCTCTGCTTACAACTTGTACTCAATTTCTAAAGGTCATTAGTTGATAAGGGGGAAGCATTAAATTTGATAAAATTAGGTCTGGTTATTCTAATTAAAGGACTTGGATACACACAGACACCCAAATTGAAAAGACTAAGTTTTTCAAGCATAGAAACTTCAATCTAAAATTCCAAATAGAAAACCAAATAGGAAGTGGAAGGTACTGGTAGGTTGTAGAGTACTTTTCTGAAAGCAATGATATGAAGTTGATTCAAATCTCTGTACTCGTGTTTTTTTTTACTGGAAATATATCTGGCTGTTTTGTTAACAGGAAAAATCAATTGATGCAAACAATTGATGCATTAGTGCGGGCCCCACCACGCGATTTTCATGCTATTAGGCAGGAGTGGGCAGCGGTCCGCATACAGAGTGCCTTTCGTGCATTCCTGGTAAAGTAAAATACACCTCATATTTTATCATGCTTGCAATAAGTTCCAAATATTTATGACTAAAGCCGTCTCGCCTCGCCTTTCCAATCCTCGTCTCGCCTTTTCTCCTGGACCTCTTTAAGGTATAATTCTTCTTTGGTTCATGGCTAAAGCCGCCTGATCAATCTAAAGCCTCGTTTCGGCAGATTGTGCCTATTCAAGGTCAGAATCTCATTACCAGTGTGTTTTGGTTGTTAACCTGCTATATTCACACCATTTCGGGACTACTTTGATGTTCAATTTATCCAATATAACTTGCTGTGATTCATTAACAAGAGAGTCCAATATAACATCTGGATTGGGTCACTTTGGCTTCGAGTCAGGTCCTAGGTGCAGTTCCTGCATACCTATCAAACTTGGAAATTTATTCTGATTTTGATCAATTGAAATGAGCCAATTAATCGAGTCTAGATTGCTTCAGGTTACAAACTAATTGTATTACGGTTGTTTCAAGTTGCAAATAATCAGGTTGAAGAATCACGAGATTTACAACTTGTGATGATGGAGTTACAGAGAGTATTGATGAACATCTCTTGAAGATTGAATTATTTCGGATAGTTATTGTTTCTGGCTTTGTAATTGTTTATGTATTGAATTTTCATTGAAATGTAAAAAATGTTTCTGTATTGAATTTTCATTGAAATGTAAAAATATTTTTGTATTGAATTCTTGAAGGCTCTGGCTTTGTAATTGTTTATGTATTGAATTTTCATTGAAACGTAAAAATGTTTATAAAGAATGAAATTAGCATGTTTGTTGTTAGCTGTATAATGTTGGGTAAATTGAAATTTTGAAACTTGATTGGGCTTAAATGGTGCAAATTTAAATAATAAAAAAAATTTAAAAACCTGACAGAAGACTTTCTGCGACCGGTTTAAGTATCAGCAACCGTTTCGTTGGTCGCAGATACCTTCTTCTGACGTCAGAAAAAATAACAGCGACAAAAAAAAGTGGTCGCAAAAAAAGTATCAGCGACCGGTGACGTCATCAGAAGAGTATCTGCGACAATGCTTTCAGCGACCGGTCTTTCAGCGACCGGAATCGTCTTTCTGCAACCGGAATTATTATCAGCGACCGGCGCCAATTCAGTATGGAGTCCAGTCCGATGACTTGAGTTCTCTCCCATTTATTTCCAAAGGATGATGGTTTCATTACATTGGTAAACCACTCTTTAGAAAATTTCTCACCATAGGTCGACCTATGGTGAGAAATTTTCTAAAGAGTGGTTTACCAATGTAATGAAACCATCATCCTTTGGAAATAAATGGGAGAGAACTCAAGTCATCGGACTGGACGTCATCTCGTGGGCGGAAATTCGTGCAAACAACGACCTAGAATCATGTTATAATATTATTAACCAAGAAAGCACTCAATTAAAGTTACAAACGGTTCTAATGAAGAATTTATTGTTAGAAGGATGTCATATTTTAATTAATTTATTATCTTCCATTCTTGCAAAATTTAACAAATAACAATTAGTAACTAATAGTTTTGTTGTATTGTATTGGGTGATACTCTAATACACCGACAAACATTAGAAGATCCAGAATAATTAAATTCATAGCACGATTGTACGTAATTTATAATTATATAATTTATGGTTGTGGCCAATAAATTAACAATTCTAATCTTCAGAATATGTAAAGATTTAATATATACTTCGTATGGTGTTAAGCCTCGTTTGTTTCGGATTGTTTCTGCAACGCCGATTCATCCTGTTTTTCCAAATAAATCTCATAGTAGACATGTGTCCCTTCATTGCTGCAATGTGCAATGGTGAAGCCTGGAAAAAGAGAGCTGCCTTGGTCAAATGAGTAAAGGCAATAAATCCAAACCGCTGACCAACCTTTCAGTGCCGGGTCTACGTGCTATACCCGGTAAGCCGTGTCGACCGTTGGATGGTAGATGCTGATCTGTTTTGGACGTCGGAGGATTACTGTAGAGTTGACTACAACCAGACAGGTCGCGTCATTAAAGAAATGGGGACCAGGTTTGTTTGGCATGGCGTATAAGCGAATGCCACGTGTAATCGTGTTGAGAGAATGTGGACACGGGGATTGTTGTGGCCAAGTACCTGGGGCAGAAATAGGGGAGCAGTTTCTTTGTGACATGTATTGTTCAAGAAGAGATGAAATTTCCAATTTTGTGAATAATCTGATTTCTGGTGTGGAGATGTTTTAAGCCAGAAAATTGGACAAAATGAAAAAAAATCAACAGTGTATATATTAATTACTGGTTTTAATTTTTTTTGTTAAGCATAATTCTCTTGATACATGTATCTTTGTTTTGGGTTAAGATTATACATATTTTGTGTTTATTCTTTTGGAATTGGATTTATAATTTTTTTGCAATGATCTTATTTGTCAGTATTGACCACAGTTTTTTGTAATGTTATCTAGTTATTCATGTTCATTTGAAAGTTAAAAATTAAAGTGTTACTGTAAATCACATAAAAAAATATATAATTTGTTTAACTTTAAAATATTTCATTTGAAAATGTACTCGTTCAATTTTTTTCATTTAATTTATAAATGAAATATTTTAAAATTAAAAAAAAAATATTTGTCTTATGTGATTTACAGTAACACTTTACTTTTTGAGAACTAATGATTCATCTAAAATAACATTTTGAGAACTAATGATTCATCTATAAATTTTTTAATTTTAATATTGTCTAAGACATTATTGTTAACGTATTTATTATGTCGATTTATTAATTGTCGTTTACGTGTATATGGGTTGGTTGGAAGAGGGTTATTATGTGGATGTATAAGGAGTGTGTGATTGTGCTGGATTGGAAATCTATCAACTAATTTTTATGTATGAATATTAAAATTAGTGACATGCGAAGGTTATATTTTTTTGAAAAAAAATGCTAGTAAGTGTTATTTTAATTGTCAAACTGTTATTAAATAATTTGCTATCAATATAATTTTTTTTTATAAATGGTTGCATTGCACTATACTTTCTATATTTCTTGGTGGGCATACTCCGATTTTTTAGTTACTATTTAAAGAAAAAAGAATATAAGAGTTGACATAATTTAAAAAAAAAATATCCAACATTACCTCCACAACATTCAAAGATGAAACACAGATATTATCTACACACTATTTAAGAATTTGATAATGCATGTGTACCACAATAGTGCATAAGAGTGACACACCAATATTATCCGTGCACCGGATAATGTTAGAATTTTTTTTTTTAAACTTGCATTAATTGTGTCTATTTTTCTTAAATGATAACTTGAAAAAATTCAGGGATATTACTAAGCAGTAATTAATGATGGTTGTCTGTTCTTTTCTCTATGGAGCCAAATATTCCGACATTTTTATTAATATCCAAAGTTAATTACAAATTAATAAATATAGTCAGATTCTGGCTGTTTTTCGAAAAATATCCGAACAAGCCAGATTCTGGCCGTTTTTCAAAAAATGTCCAAACCGGCCAGATTCTGGCCGGTTTCCATAAGGCGCTACGTAATTAAGTTCTTAAGTACTGGTCTCCAGAAGCCGCTACGTAATTATGTTCTTATTAGTTAATCTTCATATATAGTAGAAGTTTTATTTTCGACTCAGCTATTCGTAAAAAACGAAGGCCTAAGATCCAAAGCCGCTAGTACGTAATTAAGTTCATAAGTACTGGTCTTATTCTGCATATGTTTTCCTTTATTTTAGCAACGATCAAATTATAATTAAATACAAGACCTGCATATTCTAATCGAATATGACAATGAAAAGCCGATGATGATGAATTTGCTTGCATGTACATATAACATATCCATTTTTTTCCTAGTATATATGCGTACATATCCATTTCATAGTATGTATGTTTATATATTATAGTAGTTGTACTATATATCTTGATATTATTTGTCGAATGACATGGGCCACATTGACACCTAGAATTCAAAAGCCCATATATATATATGTACAGATGTCTAGGCCCGTCAGCCTTGGGCCCTAGCACGATAATGGAGCGCATACATATTGGTGATATAACCAGACTATTTAATTAATTTTCTAATATCTTCTTCAAAAAAAATAATTAATTTTCCAATATAGATATACAAAAAAACTTCTGTAAAGAGTAAAAAAAATAAGAAAAGAAACAGCAATTATGAGCAAGTCCAACCAACCAAGTACGTAGAAAATAATGTTCCGTAATATCATAAATAAAATAACATAAGGAAAAAAAATGTCATTAACATTAATTAATTAATCTAGTACAATAAGATCAACGTGTAAATGGATAGAGAATCGCACTGAAAATGTATGTAGAGTTACAGAAAGGCTAGGCAGAAGATGATCAAGAAAGACACGATAATTGATGCTATTATTTGATTAGCAAATGCATCAGTATTAAGACGGGCTATAAAATATTCTTGTGTGATGCCAATAATAGCCATCCCGAAAGGAGACCCTAAAAGCAGAGTGATAACAAGGACAAGAACAGCAATATTGTAGCAAACTGGAGCAAGTGTCACATACAACCCCAATCCAAATGCCACAACCATGCTACTCGCCGCCAACATAAATGAAATTGTTGCAAATGGTATGATTTTGTCAAATTCATCTTGAATAGCTGTCAAAAGAATCACAAATAAGCTTATGAACCCTTGTATAAATGCCAAGGCGTTTGCCAAAACAAATGCCCGGAAGATATATCTTCTTCCTAGAACTGGTGTACCGTGGTCTTGGTTATAACCTCCGGGAATTGTGAAAGCAGCAGCAAATGCTACAGTTGTGATAAGTACGGAGCCTAGACCGACAACTTGAGTTCTCTCCCATCTATCCTTCAAGTTCTAATATGAAAAAAAATAACAATAACGAATATTAACTACCAGTATCAAGTTCTAATATGAAAAAAAATGTAAAAGGGGAAAGATATATATTTGAGTTTTGGTTCATGCTCCAATCCACCGAAAAACTTAAAGATCCATAGTAATTAAATTCATATAACGACTGCAATTTAAATAGCAAGATACCTCGTGATTTAAATCTTCAGATCAGTAAAAAGATACGTTCTGGACTATTCGATTCGACATGTAGCTAGCTCTTAATTATCACAAATAAATTTAACAGATTTGGTACCAGTTTTAAGATAATTATTGAATTTTCTTTTGAGATCATTCAAACATTTTTTTTACTAAAAAATGGTGTACTAGAGTAAAATTCATATTTGTTTTATTTATCCAAAAACAAATTGGGTACTGGAAAAGAATAGGATATAATTTCGCGGTAAAATTCATATTTGTTTTGTTTATCCAAAAACGCTTTAATTTGTGCTAATTTTTAAGATTAGAAAAAGAAGTTTCTGTAACCATTTAAAGGCCGTAATTAGTGCAACTGGATTAAAGCCCTATTGGGAAACAAGTTTTTTTCGTAACGCGTATGTGATCGGTAGTCCACTTCTATTTAATTATTGAGAAAATAACCTTGTGACATTATTCTAATACGTACGAACTAATCAGATCCTTCTGATGACATTAATTCGAATATTTTGGCAGCATAATTCCAAGATAAATTTATCCTAATATATCTATTATTCTATTATTCTTTATGACTCAGATCAAAAGTATATGAAGACTTTACCTATACTATGACGTCCACTCAAATCGCATTTGTGTTGACACTGAGACTAATACTTTTCACCCAATTACCTAATTAACTAGTATGTATTTTACGTGCTTGGTAGTTCATTAGTTGGTAGCAACACACAAGATAACTAAAATAAACAAGAAATAATTTTCTGATGTAATTTGTTAATTTAAACATACCTCATCAGTTTCTAACGGTTGCCTCCAGGAAAGTTGCAATGGTGTTAAGCCTTGCTTGTTTTGGATTGTTGCTGCAACGTTATACATCTCTATTTCGCAAATATCTCTCACAATAGACCTGTGTTCCTTCATTGCTGCAATGTGCAATGGTGTATTTCCTTCGCAATCCTTTGCAATATTCATTCTTCTCATCATTTCTTTAATACTAGTGTCTTCAGATGTCTCCAAAAAAATATGGTACTGGTCCTTTTCTGCAGCATAGTGAAAGAGATTTCTTCCACAAGGATCTAGCAACTCGGCACAATGAGGGTACTTTTCCATTAAATGAAATACCAAGTTCTTATTGCCCATGCTTGCGGCTAAATGAACTGGAAACATTCCAGTTGAAAATTGGGTGTATGCCAGAGTATGGTCTTGTTCTAACATGGTCTGTACAATCTCAGTATATTCTCTGTCTATTGCTATGTTCAATGCAGAAAACATATTGTTGTTTACCATGTATGCCACTTCTTGATCCAACTGCACCAGCGCAAGGCAGATATCTACATGGTCGTATTTGGCAGCAACGTGCAGGGCTGTGTCCCCATTTTGATCTTTTTGTTTGAGAGCATCCTTCACGGCAACATGATCAATTTGAATGAGGTTGTGGATGACCTTCTCGTTTCCAAATTTCGCAGCACAGTGAAGGGGTGTTTCGAAATTTTTGTTTGGCGATTTTAATAGGGACACATCTCTTCGGAAAACCATCAAAGCGAGCTCATGCCCTTTAGTAACAAGTAGGTGAAGAACGGTGTCTCCAAAACGTGTTGCACATTGGAGCTCGGATTGGACAGTCTGGTGTTCTGGTTTTATTTGTTCAGGAGCAAAATGTGAAGCCTTTATTTTCACCTGATTAGACAATGTATAATTTAATTAGGTCATATGTTTCAAGAGAAAATGATATGTTAAAGACTAGCAACTTTAATTAGCTTTTAATTGCATCTAATTAATACGTGTTATTAGTGACTACAATAAGTACTTAGAAGCTTTATATTGTGATAACGTATATTTGATTGTGTACGAAATTTGAGTGGTTCTACGCAAGATCAAAGAACCTGATATATAAACTAAACAGAATTTCATAAAATGAAATATTTCATTGCTGGATCGTTAGTTTATAGAAAATAATAAACTTTTAAAATAAAGATCTTTAGTTGGACTTGTATATGAATTAATAAGGACTCATTAGTGTTCAAATTGATATTTTTGTCAAGTATTTGTGATGTATTATAATAAAATAGTGGATTCTTGATTAGTTTGAGTATTGGACGATGTTTGAAAATGTTTAGATGCATTAGAGATGTAATTAGTTGTTAAACGGGACCTATATATACAACGAAATAATGAATTAAATAATGGAAAAAAAGAGAGAGCTATTCTATAACTTTCCATCAGCACTTTCTTATTTTCTGTTTTTATGTTTTCCACTAAAAACATAAATCCCAAATTACTAAATCAAACTAAAATAGGTCATGAATGCATGCGTTGGCCAACAATTAATTATTCCTTTTTTAGAAAATATATAGGTTTAGGCCTACTATTTTCCATTTATTAAAAATAAAAAAGATTACAAGTTATAGCAGTAATGTTTTGTGATCATGAGAAAGGTAACAAGAAAGTGTAAGAGAACCCCAGACTGAAAGTACAAATGCAAGTGACCAACAATATTTAGGTTGTCAGAAAAAGATCTAGAGCTTTGTCATTAAGGAATGGAATGTACATCAAGCAAGAAATACAACCGTGATATTGGTTATCGGAGGGACTTAAAGAGTATGTTCTGACCATGACGGAATTATTGAGGTTAATATTAATTCAGTTATTCAAAATAAACACCATTTCAACTTTATGATTGGACACCATTTACGTCAGGACCATCCAAGAAATTGTTTTCTCTCAAATATTATCTTGACTTCTTTTGGATTGTTCTTTCGGTAGCCCGAACATTATATTAATTTAAAGGGACAATATCTAGTGTGCTCATACAAACTTTAAAATTGACAATTTCTAGTGTGCTCATTTAAATATTAACAAGTGATAAACTGCTATTTGAAGGACTATTGCTAGATAGTGATGATACCATTGGATAGGAAAGTGCATTCAGTTGTCGAGGCCTGTTTAGAATTGATGTCTTTGCAAAATCTTTTTCTTCTGTCAAAACCTACAATTTAGCAAAGATACATATAATAATATTTATATTTATATGAAGAGAGTATTATTTGGTACAAAATGATTAACCAGTCAACAAAATTTAGGCCTAACGTCCCTGATTTGTGCTATAAATTAATCAACACAGGAAATGATTCATTTAAAAACCCTGATCGAGAGACATGGCATCGCATATATGTTCAAAATAAAAAAAGATGGTAATAAGCAAATCCAATTCAAAAGGCCAGCACGAAGGACTCAATTAAAAACCGAGTAAATAAAAATTTAAAATACTCCTCAAAATTAAATCTATTTTGGTTAGTTAAAAAAATAGAATATTGATTACGTTCAATCACTCTAAAAGAGGGCAACAAGGAAAATATTACTTGTACTTTTAATTTGATGGACATAACTGTTGGTCACTATTTTATTAATTCCTTACTAGTATATGCAATTAGATTTGGATACTTCTTTTAACGAATTAATTCATTTTGATTGTAGTACTATTGAGGATATATCTATGGTTTATTAATTCACAAATCTCTCTCAAGGGAAAACTTTTATCTGAATTAGTAAGAGGAGCAGTCATGATATTGATATTTTTAGTAGAACATAATTACATTTGTTATAGGGGGCTTCAGTTAATCCTTAGGACCGTTCTAAAATAATTGACTTCTTCCGGTGTAAAACTAATTAAAGAGGAAGATTCATTTTAATTTTAAGCTCACTCTTATCATGTCATGTGATGTTAAGGAGCTGTCAGCTACAAACCAGTAACATTAGTACATGATTTGGCTGAAAATTAAAATTGATGAAGCTTCTATGCTTTCTTAATCAACAAAGACTTAGTACTAGTTGTTCTTTGGTCAAATATTGTTTGTCTAACTAAATATTCATAAGTAGTTGTAAGATGTAGGGGTGGCAAAAAAGCTCATAGCTCGTGGCTCGATCATGATTCGCATCTAACTTGCTCGCGAACAGCTCGCTCGTTATTGGACCGAGATGTTAAGGAGTCAGCTCGTTAGTGACTCGGTCCAGATTAAACGAGTTAAAGATTGGGCCTAGCTCACTCTCCAGCGAGCTCGCGAGCTCGGCTAGGGATGAATTTTTTAATTTGTATGAATTTGTGTGCATTTTATGTTGTCTAGCTCGGTCCATCTTGGTCCAAAAATTTGTAGAATTTATTTTCTTTTTAAAACAAGATGTCCAAAAAGTTTGTAGAATTTATTTTCTTTTTAAAACAAAATCTAGCCAGACCCAGTGAGCCAGTCTGTGACGACTACAAGCTGAGATTTCAGCTCGGACCTCTAAAGTTAGCTCGGTCCAGCTTGCTCGGTAAATAAATGAGTCGATTACGAGCTGGGTTCAGCTTGTTGCCACTTCTAGTTTTACATATATTACGTACTAGAGTAAAGCTAGTGTATGCTTCTCTTGGTGAACATAACTCAAAATATTTAGTACAAGATGTTTGTTATCTAACTTAAACAATTTGAGGGGTTTCCCCTGCCTGAACTGGTGCCTATAATTATACTATTTCGGTAATGAAATGGACTTTTCAGCCTCTTTTAAATAAATAAATAAATAAATAAACTTAAACAATTTGATTTCACTGAAATCGCAGGACCTTTTCCCACTGTAAAAAAAAGTAGTAACTTAAATATGCTTATTCTTGTTAATTTTATGTATATTATATATACTTAGTGAAAATCTAGAATAATAGTTGGTGATTTAAAGGAGAAAGAAATTTTCAATAATAGTATCAAATTTCCTATCTTCTATATATAAAAAAGTTCATTACAATCTTAATATATAATTTACTCAATGAAAAATACCTTCTTCTTGATGACAAAGAAAAATTATTAAACTCTTAAGTTCAAATTTTAGTAGTCATACGTATGTTAAGAAAATATGTACTTAAATATTTAGATGCACAATAAAAAAATTCTCATAAAAATTATAATAAAGATAAGCAGAATAACAACGTTAATGACAATAAAAAATCATAATAATAATGACAATAACAACAAACAATGAAAATTAATAACACAAATAATATAAATAAAATGAAAACTAAATGTAAGTGTTAGTAATTCACAGCGCCAACATGCAATTCTCCACGTATGCTAGCTTCCCCCGTTAAATTACGTAGATTAATTACAGACACTATATATATATAAGCAAGAAATAGTTTGCGAAATATAACCTGAGTTTCCATTGGTTCTTCCGGTTGTAGTCCAAGACGTTGTATTAATATATTGCTGTTGCCTTGTATTGCTGCCAGAAAAAGATCAACCTGCATAACTGGGCGTAATTCGGGTAGGATTTCGCTTTCAGATCTAATGCTTTGGGTGGATGGAATGGCCATTACTATCACGTTTAGCTTAAATTGTTCTTACTCTTTTCCTAAGGAGGAAAGATTGTTGGGGAAGATTTTATTGTGCAGTCCGAAAATCAATAATGTGCTATATTTATATAACTTACCGCGTGCATGTTGCACACGAGTGGGGAATATTTTATAGTGGAGTCTGAAATTTAATAATGTGTTATATTTAATTGATTTAACTTATGACCGGTAACATATTGTTGCATCACTGTGTGGACTTACCAGGGATTGAGTAGAGTGAAGTAGATCCGATGGACATCGGATCTACTTTTGGGTTCGATGAACTCCAAGATGTTTAATCTATTTTACGATCTGTGCGTACGAAAATGTATGCATATATTATTTCCTCCTAAAGGTATATTAGAGAAATTTGCATGTGGCCGACGTTATTTTTGTTAATCTATTTCTGTGGATTCACGGTGCCTTAGGGGTGTCAATGATATCCTTTTAACCGTTTACCCTACCCGTACCGTTTTCGTTAAGACGGGTATGAGTAAGATTTTTTTTTCGTTAGCTTATTGGGTATGGGTATGGGTAATGATTATTTTTCGTTAGCTAAACGGGTATGAGTATGGGTAAAGGCTATTTCGTAATCGTTACCCTATAGGGTAATTATATAAAATAATAGTATATGATAGTGTTTGCGCAATAATTAGTGACGGTAAAATTTATTTTTGTGATCGATATTTCATAAAATAATATTTTTGCAATAATTAGTGATGTATATTTGTTATTTAGTGTATGTTTTTTCTTATAAGAAAAATGTTAAACATATTACTTTTATTTGCATGTTTGTTATTTAGTTAAATAATTGAATTTATCCGAATAGATATTTGTGTTTTCAAATTCTCTTGATTAATAAAAAAAATAATTTAGTTGAAATTGATTATATATATATTTTTTTTATTGGTAATGTGATTGCATATGTGTGAAATAATGAGTTTTGATGTTCTATATATAAAACATAATAAAATTAATTATTATATTAATATTATTATTCGTTATCCACCCGCTACCGTTTTGTTATCTGCTAATCTTAATGGGTATGGGTAGGGTACGTAGAATAAGATCAATTCTTAATGGGTACGGATAGGATATGGATAAAGTCAATTCTTAATGGGTATGGATATAAAAATACTTCCATCCTACCCGTATCGTACCCATTGACAGGTGGCTATTACACTTTTTCCTCTTTCGTTTTGCTTTGGTTGGGTCACAACAGCTATAGACGGCTATTAATACCATGGATGCCTTGAATGATGTTCACATGCTTTTTAAATTTGTTATAAATTGTACAATAAATGATATAAGAGCTATTAAGTATCAAGTGTACCATAAATTCGGGAGATATTTTCTTTTTGACAATTTTGTTTATGCGAAGACAAACTACAGCTGGATTTATAATTTGGGAGAATTTCATGTATACCCCTCAAAATTTTTGAAATTAAGTATCTGCTCTCTAAAATTCATAATATCATATATATCCTTCTAAATTTTAAAACTCACATATTTACCTAATAACTATTTTATTAAAACCCATTTTATATATATAAAATATAACTTTTTCCATTTATTAAAAAAATAAAAATTTGTAGTCTATTTAAAAGAAATATTCAGTCTTCTAAAGTTCTAATTGGTTAGTTTTGAGAGAAAATAATTCATTTTATTTTTTTTACTTATTGTCATATACAAACATATGGCTATATATATGTCACCATATATGTGTCACGGTTAGAAAAATAAACCATTTATTTAAAAAAAATTAAGCAACCATTTTTTTTGTCTTCACAATTTATTGAGAATATATACACTAGTAAATGTCACGATATTGTGATATGAAATTGAAAGAGTGGGTGTACGTACACAGCTCGAGACCGTTCGATCATTTTAAATTCGTGTTACGTAAGTAAATTTTCAAAAAATCTTCATCAAAACCCATGCATCCGTATGCCATACACCACGCGTGGTGCGCAGCAAACGATGTGAACTTCTCAGTCATGGAAGAAACCAAGCATTCACATGGTGGGAATCATTCTACAGTACAATTTCTACTGCCTAGTGCCTACTCGAGGCAGGTCCGATTCCGAGGTGCATGTATTCATTTGTATAATAATTAACTCAGTGGATCACTTGATATATAATCTATTTTATAATTCATCGAGCACTGCCAACTGCTTATTTGTATTTAATTAATTAGTGAAACCAACGGCAGATCTCGAGACTTGAGGTCTACTTAATTCATTAGGTTAATTCAGTTTGATTCAGTCGAGTTCAGATCGCACATCTGCAGCCAGCTGCTCATGTGTACTAAATAAGAATAGAAAGGGACCAAAGAGTTGTTGGATGGGGGAAATAATAATCCCCTTTTACGCGATAAGCTACTTACTAAGTTTTATTTGAAAAACGCGTAGACAAGAACACCATTGATTTTGTCACATAGAGATCCCATAAATGTGCTGCGCTATTTTTTTTTTTTTCAAAAAAATCCAAATATGTATCAGCATGATGCTTTCTGATGAGTATGAATCTGCTGTTTTTTTTTTGGAAATACAAGGACATATTTTTTCTCATCCAACTATTCAAAATTTTTTATGCATAAATCTCAATGAAAATTAAAGGTTGAAAGAGGAAAAACATGTTCCTGTTTTCACAGCCGATTTCATTCCTGCTTGCAGATGGCACGTCTCTTTCCCACGTCTAATGAATTTATGACCGTTTTTATCATGTACTTTCAGTTTAAACTATACTTCAAAAAAAAATTTGCTACGGTTTTCACTTTTAGTTAATAAAAAATTATAATAAATACTTTAAGCAATATTTACTATTATGTATTTATAAGATAAATGAGTTATTTTCTTTGATTTTGTATATTTAATAATAAGATTAATGGTTCGAAATCCGGATGAAAAAATCCCTTTTGGATATTAAATAGTTGGGTGGTTTGACCTCCAATCTTTATAAAAAAAAAAAGATTAATACGAACAATTTGAAGAGAATTTATGAAAAGGTATGATGATTCTCTATTATAGGTTGAGTGTTTGAAAACAGAGATATCAAGTTACAGTACAGACTAATATGCGCTATGCATAGTACCGTAGCCTCACTCTATATGTAAGTATATTAGTAAATCAATAATTGAACCCCGGTTGAACCGACAATATGATCAGTAAATTAATGACCAAGATTTTAATCTGATTAAGGTCCGATTTGGTTATGACAACATTGATCTAGTCAATTTAGCTTTTCCAACACAATAATTGCAATTAATTAGTTGCTAACTACACGTCACGTTTATTTCCAAATTTACTTCATTAGATGCTTGCTTATATAGAAGGAAACCCTATCCTTAGTCAGGACAAATTATAATTATACAACCAAATTGATTTTGATTTTTATGTAATGCTTAAATTTTAAGGATATAAATCATAGAAGGCAAAATTGGCCGTTCCGGAGCGGAATCGGCCGTTCCGGATCGGGATCGGACGGTACAGATTCGATTTCAGACCGAGTTACGCGGTTAGTGTAAATTTCATCAAATTTCGGCCGTTCCGGTCTCATTCCAGTCAAATTTCGGCCGTTCCAGTCTCATTCCAGCCAAATTTCATGTGTTTCAGACCTAAATAGACCGATTCCACCGAAACGGCCGAAACGCGAATTAAACAAACTCCAAAATTTTTTTGAGCTCTCTGTGAATCGAACTCATGCCCTCAAGCATGGCAACCAAACTCGACTACCACCACACAATACAATCTTTGTTGTTAAAAAACACAACTCATTTTTATATATGAGAATTTTAATTTGTACCTCCATTCAATCACGGATTGACTGTTGTCTTTTTTTTAGTTTGACTGGGCTAAAGAGTGTGGTTTTAGTTGTAATACTTGTATTATATTATATTAGTGGATTATTTGATTGTAATAATTTTTCTAAATTTTTTTATCAATTTTTTTCTATTTTTTTAGTGTAAAACAAGCTTCTTGCAAAAATTCGATTTTCTGATCCGATTCAGCTGATCTAGACCGATTTTTCCGATCCCGATACCGATTTTTCCTTCTATGGTATAAATGATAATAAGTTTGCCATAGTATGGGGTCTGCCAATTCTCCCAAATATTAGGATTTTTTTATGGCTTCTTCTGAATAATAGAATTCTTACAAAGAAAAATTTAAATAGAAGAGGTTGGTCTGGTAATTTGAGTTGCCATTTACGCATCGATATTGATGAAGATACTAATCACCTATTCCTTACTTGCCAACAAGCTCAGAAAAATCCGATTTGGGTTAGCAAAAAGTCAAGATTATTTTGATAAATGGACCTCAATTACTGATATTTTTTAATTTGCAGCTCAATTTGGTGATGTGCAACAAAAAAGATTCTTGGTCATCTTAAGTGCCGTATACTGGACTATTTGGAAACATAGCAACAAAATGTGCTTTAATTCTTGTGCTAATAAGTCAATAAGATCTTTGATATTACTAATTATTTCTGTTTTTGAATATTGGATAGAAAATATGGACAAAAGAATTAAGGTGGCTGCTGAAGAATGGTTGCCTGACGAGATAAATGCTATACCTTTGAGGATGTGGGACCCAACCGACCATCAAATGGTCATCTTCCAGGGCGATACCAGTACAAAGTCTCCAAGTCCCCTTCTTCTTGACAGTCTGATGATGACGAATGAAGTCTTTCACATTTTGTTACAATCCAAAGTTTGGATCTGTTACATACCTTAGCCCTATATTAGGTGGCTTAGGTTTAGATCTTTGGTTTGCTATAACTGTATTTTGGGGGCTGATTAAGAGACGAGCATTTGTGTCTTGCTCAGTGTTAATTCCTTTTGGTATTATCTTTGTTTTTTAGTAAAGATGCTGTTGCTTTTGTCTTGTAAATTAACTCCGGTTTCAATATATTGGAACGGACATTTTATATGAGGAATTTGGTTGTAGCATTACATAAAATTTTTTTTTTTTTATATGAGGAGTAAGTACAGTACAGGGCTCCACTAAGTATAGAGGTACCGGACAACAGATTCATCATCCTGTATGATGGTTCTTGGGACCAAATCATAATGCAGGGATGGGAATTGTAATATATAATACTTTGGGGAAGTTAGTACGGATACATGCCGGGGCTTTTCAGGCCAACCACCCTGTCGAAGCGGAAGCTTTGGCCTTACTATGGGTTCTAAACTACATCGAATTGGAACAAGAACAAGGAGGAAACAATAGATACGTGTGCTATGGAGACTGCAAAACATGGGTACAAGCAACCCTCAAAACAGCATTGAGGAGTTGCCACACTGGAAAGTGGCAGAGGCAGTGGCTCAATGCGCACTGATATTCCGACTGCTACACCATAAGGCCCAGGTACAACAGGTACCGAGAGAAGCTGTACAAGAGGCCCACAGCATGGCTAATTGGGCAAGACAATCGAAGAATGCATTCACAGGATATCCGAGTTCAAGTTTCATGCAACAGTTACAGCCTTACAGGTACAAAGAAAGATCAATGAACAAAGGTTTCGTAACAACCTCAACCCAGTAATGAAGATAACAGCAGCGGTACACCAAGGAATCAAGAATGGTGTGAGAGCTCCAGGAAGTTAATTTAGTTTACCTTACAGTTTTTTCTTTCTAGTTCTTTACAACTACATGCACTTTACTTTCTTAGATCTCTAGATAATCTTTGTCATTTCTCTGTTTTAATTTTCAGCACTACATTTCAATTGTACTAGGCTTTATTTATGTACCAGTATGGAAGTTACTTTTCATATATCAATATATGCCTACGGGTTTCGAATCAAAAAAATAAAAGTAAAAAAATAAAGATGTCCGGTGCAGTACTGCGTTGAACACTTGGTTGAACGTACTCATGTAAATTAAATTATATTTACAATCTAGGCTATCCGACAGTGTCTCCGTAGAAAACGCATCTACAGCACATGGGCGGGTTAAACTCATGTAAATCGATAATGCAACCCGTGGAGACAATCAGGACTGTAAATCGATGAAGAACGGAGGGCAGGACTTGAAGAGCGGTTGGATTTTGTTAAGAGTTATTTTTTGTTCTGCAACTTTCCTGATGCGTGATCTGTATGTCTGATTGTGTAGCATATGATAGATGATAGCCAGCTTAAAAATGGGATTTTGCATTGCCCTGTTTTTTGAAAGATGTTACAGAAGAACTTCATCTGTCTGCATCAGTAGGACAGGGAAAGCAGAGGCTTCTCTGTCTGATCTTTTGCTTCAACCGGCGTGAACACCTTCATGTTGCCAATTGATGAATTGGTAGAAATTAATCTTCTTTTTTTATAAAATTTGGATATAATATATATTACTACGAGGATATATTATGTTGTTTGCATAATCTAAAACTGGGTAAGAGTGTGATTTGTTTTAATGAAATATTCTATCTAAAAAAATCTGCAGAGTTGAGGAATTACGACCAGGATTCAATTATATTTTTACAATTTATAATAATGGTACTGTTTTTGGCTTTTCGCAATTTATAATCCGTATGCCATACAGCACGCGTGGTGCGCAGCAAACGATGTGAACTTCTCAGTCATGGAAGAAACCAAGCATTCACATGGTGGGAATCATTCTACAGTACAATTTCTACTGCCTAGTGCCTACTCGAGGCAGGTCCGATTCCGAGGTGCATTCATTTGTATAATAATGAACTCAGTGGATCACTTGATATAATCTATTTTATAATTCATCGAGCACTGCCAACTGCATGCTCATTTGTATTTAATTAATTAGTGAAACCAACGGCAGATCTCGAGGTCTACTTAATTCATTAGGTTAATTCAGTTTGATTCAGTCGAGTTCAGATCGCACATCTGCAGCCAGCTGCTCATGTGTACTAAACAAGAATAGAAAGGGACTAAAGAGTTGTTGGATGGGGGAAATAATAATCCCCTTTTACGCAATAAGCTACTTACTAAGTTTTATTTGAAAAATGCCCAGACAAGAACACCATTGATTTTGTCACATATAGATCCCATAAATGTGCTGCTCTATTTTTTTTTTTTTTAAAACAATGCAAATATGTATCAAGCATGATGCTTTCTGATGAGTACGAATCTGCTGTTATTCTTTTTTTGGAAAAACAAGAACCTATTTTTTCTCATCCAATTATTCAAAAAAAATTTCCACAAATCTCAATGAAAATTAAAGGTTGGAAGAGGAAAAACATGTTCCTGTTTTCCCAAAAGAATAACAGCTGATTTCATTCCTGCTTTCAGATGGCACGTCTCTTTCCCACGTCTAATGAATTTATGGCCGTTTTTATCGTGTACTTCAGTTAAACTATACTTAAAAAAAAAAAAAATTTGCTATGGTTTTCACTTTTAGTTAATAAAAAATTATATAAATATTTTAAGCAATATTTACTATTATGTATTTATAAGATAAATGAGTTATTTTCTTTGATTAATTTTGTATATTTAATAATAAGATTAATGGTTCAAAATCCGGATGAAAAAATCTTTTGTGGAAATTAAATAGTTGGGTGGTTTGACCTCCAACCTTTATAAAAAAAAAAAGATTAATACGAACAATTTGAAGAGAATTTATAAAAAGGTATTTTATAAAAAGATATGATGATTCTCTATTATAGGTTGAGTGTTTGAAAACAGAGATATCAAGTTATAGTAGAGACCAATGTGTTCTTTGCATAGTACCGTGGCCTCACTCTATATGTAAGTATATTAGTAAATCAATAATTGAACCCCGGTTGAACCGACAATATGATCAGTAAATTAATGACCAAGATTTTAATCTGATTAAGGTCTGATTTGGTTATGACAACATTGATCTAGTCAATTTAGCTTTTCCAACACAATAATTGCAATTAATTAGTTGCTAACTACACGTGACGTTTATTTCTAAATTTTCCTCACTAGATGCTTGCTTATATAGAAGGAAACCCTATCCTTAATCAGGACAAATTTTAATTATACAACCAAATTGATTTTGATTTTTATGTAATGCTTAAATTTTAAGGGTATAAATGATAATAAGTTTGCCATAGTATGTCTGCCTATTCTCTCAAAAATTAGGATTTTTTTATGGCTTCTTCTGAATAATAGAATTCTTACAAAGAAAAATTTAAATATAAGAGGTTGGCCTGGTAATTTGATTTGCCATTTCTGCACCGATACTGATGAAGATACTAATCACCTATTCCTTGCCAACAAGCTCAGAAAATCGGATTTGGGTTAGGGAAGAGTCAAGATTATTTTGATAAATGGACCTCAATTACTGATATTTTTTAATTTGCAGCTCAATTTGGTGATGTGCAACAAAAAATATTCTTGGTCATCTTAAGTGCCTTATACTGGACTATTTGGAAACATAGCAACAAAATGTGCTTTAATTCTTGTGCTAATAAGTCAATAAGATCTTTGATATTACTAATTATTTCTGTTTTTGAATATTGGATAGGAAATATGGACAAAAGAATTAAGGTGGCTGCTGAAGAATGGTTGCTTGACAAGATAAATGCTATACCTTTGAGGATGTGGGACCCAACCGACCATCAAATGGTCATCTTCCAGGGCGATCCCAGTACAGAGTCTCCAAGTCCCCTTCTTCTTGACAGTCTGATGATGAAGAATGAAATCTTTCAAATTTTGTTACAATCCAAAGTTTGGATCTGTTACTTAATTTAGCCCTATATTAGGTGGCTTAGGTTTAGATCTTTGGTTTGCTCTAACTGTGTTTTGGTGGTTGATTAAACTATACTTAAAAAAAAATCTTTGGTTTAGATCTAATGAATTTATTACCGTTTTTTATCGTGTACTTCAGTTTAAACTATACTTAAAAAAAAAAGAATTTTGCTACGGTTTTCACTTTTAGTTAATTAAAAATTAAAATGAATACTTAAGCAATATTTACTATTATGTATTTATACGATAAATGAGTTTTTTTATTTTGTATATTTAATAATAAGATTAATGGTTTGAAATTTGGATGAAAAAAAATTCCTTGTGGATATTAAATAGTTGGGTGGCTTGACCTCCAACCTTTATAAATAAAAAGATTAATACTTACAATTTAAAGAGAATTAGTTCTGTATTTTGACCATTTTATCTTTTATCAAATCAATGGATTGATTTCTGATGTAAAAAATCATATTGTGGTAAAGAACATTAGAAGAAAATTTAAAAGCGAAACACCATAACAAGACTCTTAAAAAAACAAAACTTAGACAAAACAGAGGTTTGCTGATCACCTATTCAATCGTTTTTTGAATCGATCCCCAGTATTAGTTCAGCTCTGCTCCTATTATTTGTATGATGATTCTCTACCTTAAAAAAAAGGTATGATGATTCTCTATTATAGGTTGAGTGTTTGAAAACAGAGATATTAAGTTATAGTACAGACCAATGTGTGCTATGCATAGTACCGTAGTCTCTCTCTATATGTAAGTATATTAGTAAATCAACAATTAAACCGGTTGAACTGACAATATGATCAGTAAATTAATGACCAAAATTTGAATCTGATCAAGGTCTGATTTGGTTGAACTAACTACACGTCACGTTTATTTATAAATATTCCTCATTAGATGCTTGCTTTAATCAGGAAAAATTTTAATTATACAACCAAATTGATTTTGATTTGTATGTAATGCTACAACCAAATTCCTCATTAGTGAAAAATAAAGATGTTCGGTGCAGTACTGCATTGAAAACTTGGTTGAACGAACTCATGTAAATTAAATTCTATTTTACAATCTAGGCTATCCGACAGTGTCTCCGTAGAAAACGCATGTACAGCACATGGGCGGGTTAAACTCATGTAAATCGATAACGCAACACGTGGAGACAATCAGGACAGTAAATCGATGAAGAACGGAGGGCAGGACTTGAAGAACGGTTGGATTCTATTACAGTCAATTTTTGTCCTGCAACTTTGCCCATGCGTGATCTGTATGCTCGATCGTATAGCCCACTAGCACTAGCATATGTTTCATAGTCACAGTCTCATAGCACTAGTCAGTGACCCGCCACACTTTTATTGGATTTTGGGAGAAACACTTTTTTGGTGGAACACTTATTGCTTCAATTACTTTGTCATGTGAGAAGCACTTTATTTTATGTGATACGGTTACCTACTCTGCAATCCGTCCTTTTTCTAATATACACATTTGTTTTTATTAGAATGTTTTATCTCCCTAAAGGACGTTTTGGTTGAACTTATACATCACTTGCTGTCACAAACTAAAATTACTTTAATATAAACAATGAAATTTTATAGAAGAAGAGAGAGACTTTTTTGGATTGGGAAGTGGGTTTCTCACAAAACCCAAAACATAGTGTTCTTAATAGAGCAGTTGTTAATAGCCCATGGCCCATGCCCATCCCTGAATTGAGAATTAATTTAGTTTTCAGCGTCCAATCAGGAAGCGACAGAGCCCGTTTCTTTTATTTGTGTTCACATCCGCATGGTACATTGTGTTAAAGCTGCCAATTAGTGCTTACTTTGCACAAAGGTGTTAATTAGTGCTTACTTTAGTGTTACCCAATGATATTTCTAATTTAAAGGTACAGAAATAACAAAGGTGCTAATTAGTGCTTGCTTTAGGTGTTACCCAATGATATTTCTAATTTACTCCGTAGGTGAAGAGAAAAAAAAATTGTTACTCATATATTTACAGTCGTCCGTGACAATAAAAAATTAAAAAACTTTATTATTATGTGTAATATGTAAAACATAATTATCAATTTTAACAATAGGTAGTTGTTATGTAAAAGGTTAATAGATCTGTAGAAATCGTTTAACCTTTTACACATCTGGGAAGTGGACCAATTGATGAATTTGTAGAAATCGTTTTTTTTTTTATAAAATTTGGATATAATATATTACTATGAGGATATATTACATCGTATGCATAATCTAAAACTGGGGTAAGAGTGTGATTTTTTTTGATGAAATAGTCTATCTAAAAAACTCTGCGGAGGAGAGGAATTACGACTTAGATTCAGTTATATAATTTATATTTTTACAATTTATAATAATGGTACTGTTTTGGGCTTTTCTCAATAACTAAAAAATCAAGGTTCTTTTGCAATTACTACCTGGTTCTTTGCAGTTTCTCGTTTCTAGTTAATTACCATTATTTCTTCTCTACCTGTGCTTATAGCTTGTCTCTATTCTCTGTAATGAGTCCATTTTTTTTTATCTTTTTCATTGTTGTATCTGTCCGGGACTGGATTGGCTAGGCCCAACATGGGCCATGGTTCTCCATTTTATTTACAAGTGGGTTTGGGCTTTAATGGATTCAGGGCCACATATTTTATAGAAAAACCTGAGGAATTCCAGGCTTTGAACTTCAACTGAAATTTCGCTGTTGACGCTCTCCGCATCACGGCTTTGAACTTCAACTGAAATTTCGCTGTTGACGCTCTCCGCATCACGGCATCAGCCTTTCTTTCTCTCTCCCTTTCTTAAATTGACAACTTGATACTATTGATAGTAATTAATTGATGATCCAATCGATAACTGGACCTATCCTGATCGACCTGGGTGGTAATTGGATATGGTCTTGACTTCGTATTAAAGGAATTCAAATAGATCTTAACATTTATGTTCTATATATAGCTTATTCTTGTTTGCTTCATCTGTTTGGTGAAAGACAGGGTATAATATGATGGATCGTTTGTAACCTTTTTTAGGAAAAAGTGATTCAATGAAAATACGAGCCAGAAAATATGCTTTCTCCATTCCTACAGATATTTAGGATCTAGATTTTAGTAACAAAATAATTTAGACAACAACGGAACAGCTTCTGCTAAAGCACAATTATGCAACATCTGGTGTAAACAAATATTTTCACATAATTTTAAAATTTAATCATAATAAAGATATCGCATGAATGAGCAGTTCGGAGGTGCAATTGGGGTAGAATTATTCACTCTACATGAAGGACAGTATCGTTCTCTATCTCAAATATACCCAGTACATTCAAGGAGCAACAAAATATTTAATAGCATGCCTTCATTTGTCAACCTAAAAACAAAAAAACGGACTTTATATGACCAGACACTAAATATTTTTCTCAAATTTACCTTATGATCATGAATGTCTTCCTGTTTTGCGATTCTGAGAAGAAGTACTAAATGATCCCTGTTGTCTTTTGTTGCTGTTGCTGCGCTCAGCAGACAGGTTGGTTTTGAAAACAAATTTTCACAATAAGTTCTTTCATTTTGTCAGGACGGATTTCTTTGGCCAGCTTAGTTAATTTAACCAGTGTATTCCATAAAAAATTTAACAACAGAGTCTAGTTGAGAATTAGGATGGCAGGCTAACATATAAGTTTCTGAGTACATTTTTCTCAGTTTTGTCGTTTGTTTAGAAAAAGAAGAAAGTTAAATGTTTTAATTTTAAGTATTTACAAATAAATATTGACCAGATTTTCAATATATAACTTTCTACACGAAAGACATTAAGAGAAGAATTGAGATACCTCCATTTTTTATCTCTGTCATGCCTCCACTCTTTGTCACTAAAAAAAAAAAAATTAACCTTCTCGGCTGTTCTATTTTGTACCGTCGTGATTTTCCACCATCGTCAAATCCTTCAATCTTAATAAACAAAAGTCTGATCCATGTACATATTGTTGGGTTCTTTTTTCAACTTATTTCGTCCTAGAATTAGGCCCAGCAGCAAGCCCACCTGAGATGGGCCTTATTTAGGTGATAAAGAGGGAGACCAGACCACCCCCTTTTTCTTTGGCAAGCATCCTTAACGAGAGAGACGAGGAAGAAGACAACGCATGCAGCGGTTGGGATGGTAGTAACATCGGCCATGTGTTGCGATATGATCCAATATAGGTCATGATATGTTCTCTTCATTTTCAATACCTCTTTGAAACCGGCCGGTATGGTGATGACAGTGGCATGAGGGTGTGTTTTCAATTTCTACTTTCTGCGGGTTGTAGAATTGGTGAATCTTTAGGGGATGCAAAGACATTTTGTGGCATGAGCTGTTTGTTGAGACTCCATGGGTGGAGAGTTTTGGTGAATCCTCTGTATGTGTGCTATGTTGTATTTGGTGCACACAAATTGTTTGATGAAATGTTTTAATGGGTTCATAACCCAAGTCATAAGACTGGCACAAATTCTCATCCAGATGGATTAATAAGCCTAAATAAACTGGTAAACTGGACTATTGATCGGCTTGCGCTTCAGTGTGGGTGAGTGCCTAGCTCAGAAAAGAAGAATTTATTAAAATCTAAACAATGAGGAGCTTTCCGAAAGAAGAATTTATTAAACTCAATAATAGCATTATGGTATAATAGGAACCTCCATTTCGTGTGTTAATGGCTCAAAACTAGCTCAAAAAAGAATATATTATTCCCATCTTTCTCCCTCTCCTTTTCGTGTGTTAATGGGAACCTCCATTTTGGTCTTTTTTATTTTGCAATATTTTTTTCCTTCAACTGTTTCCTTTTTCCCTTTTGGTTTTTCTTCTTTATTCTTTTTCTATTTTTCTTTTTTTACGGGTTAACAAGTGTTAGTATTAGTTTTGACCTAACTATTTTTTTTACAATTTTATTTCTATTATTTCGAACAAAACAAACTTCTGGCAAAAAAAATCCAATCAGAACAATGTCGGTAAAGAAAGTGTCTCATAGGGCAGACAACAAGTTGTTCTCTATTATTTAACAGGTAAATCATTACAACTAATCTGGTTATTACATATTAATTAATGAGGTGAAATCAGATGTCATATTTAATTTCCAGAGAAATCGGAGGCTTCTCAGTACAGTTTTCTCTGTTATCATTTGTACCTTGGTGTTCTGTTTTCATCTTGATGAACCAAAGTATACATTATCTGAATAAATGTTCCAGTCATATGATAGGCACAAATTCTCATCCGGATGGATTACTGGGTACACTACAAAAAATAAAAAATAAAATATCATTGACCTGCTGGTGCTTCGGTCTGGTTGAACACCTAGCTACGAAAAGGAAATAACAGCTTCATGAGTTACCATATCCTTTCAGGGATGAAAGTTTAATTTTCCATATTGTTGTACACAAAATAAGCCAATTTTATTCTAGGTAAGAATGCACATTATCGGTTCAGATGAGTACGAGTCAACTCGAACTGAGTCGGATCTGTCTCGAACAGAGATGAGCAGATTTTAACCTAGGTACTACTTTTGAAATTAATTAAATAGTATATATCCCATTATACCAGTACAAAATTAATTGCAAACAAACAAGTCAGGATTAGGCTTAACCGTAGACTGTCATATTACAATTATGTACTTGTTGCATATGAATTATTTACAAACTGTGGAACAGAAAACTTGATGGTTAATTACATTTTATTTTCTGTTGTGTTATGTTAGAAACGTTCACTTCAGATTATAATTTTCATTTCTTCTCAAGTAGTTTCATCTTGCAACATTTAATTCTTGGATTATAATTTTTATTTCATAGATTGTAATTCTTCACTTTTTATATCTTTAATTTTATTCCCATCAAGAATTGTAATTCTAAGTCTTTTACTAGTCTTCACTTCACCTTGAACTTCCAGAGTGGAATAGATGAGCAAACAAATAATCCGTGTTTCTGATTTAAACATTTTTCTTTTGCAGTATTTAACATTATATATGGTACCCAAACTTGAAAAAAAAAAAAAAAAAACTAATGTTAACATAGGGACCAAATTGTCCTTAAAAATTTGCAATGATATTGTTGTTTTAAAAGAGGATACACAAGTATAATGGATAAGCATCATAGGAAGTTAACATAGGGTTCAGACTTATTTATTATTTTTTACCAAACATGATATAAAAGTCATAAAGTATATAATAATATTTTTTTTTTAGAAAAATAAGTATCAAATAAGCACTGTAGAAAGCAACCATGAAGACGAGTTATTCTTTTATGAAAAAAAAACTAATGTTATGAAGTGTGATAGTATTATTTTTAAAAAAATAAGATGCACAACTACCCGGACAAGCATCAAATTGATATGGATATAAGAACTATTTTATTTGCCAAACAGGACCAAACGTTATAAAAGTGTGATGATATTATTTATAATTTGGCAAAATTGAGTACATATATCCATCAAAATTTTGCTATTTAAAATATTTCATATAAAGCATAAAATTGAATAGTAATTTGTTCATCTAGATTTCAGCAACTTGGATATTTCCCCATAAAATACTTCCAAGTTAATTAAATAACATAAAATTTCCATGGAAAATATACTGGACCACATTGTCCTTATCTCATCCTGTCTAATGCCTACTTTTTTCTTATCTAAGAAATAAAATCGAACAATTAAAATCTCAAAATCATTTCAGACTGTGTCCCAGAATTGAAAACAAGCACGGAGAAAAATCTTCAATGAAAAATCAGTCAATTGAATATGATGGTATAAGCCTAATATTTTTTCTGTACCATTTTATGAAAATTTTAATTTAAGCTCACGATTGGATCGGGCCTACAAAACTGAAAGAAATAGTACAATTAAGAAGGAAAAGCTCATACAAGAAATTCGACCTGGCTTTTTCTTGGGATATTAGTCACACATATAATATGTGTTAGAACATGTATCCATCTTTTTCTTTGACAGTAATTAAGAGCACTTTGATTTTGTTTAGTCTCTTATCATTAAATTCTGATATCGAGAACATCCTAGCGACCCAACATATTTTAAAGCAAAAGGAAAGAAAATTAACAGCCAAACAAACATTCTCCTAGACGTACAATGGAACCAAAGAAATTTACATCATGTTCGATTCACACAAGAATTCGGGCCTGTTCGTTTGTCACGGGATTACACAGAATGAAATTTGACGGAGATGGAAACCCACTTTTGAAAAAGCGGGAGCCCACAAATATGGGTACGCACATGTTTGATTATAGAAATATGTTGAAATGGGTGTTCGGTTGTACGGTCGGATTAATTGTGAAAAAAATCATATTTTTCTTTCTAACATGTTTGATATTATACGATTATATTATTAATAAGATAATGTAATTAAATAAAATAGATTAAATAGTAACATAATATTACTTATCACTTATTATTTTATAAGAAATAAAATAACATAAAAAGAGTATGAGGTAAAAAAATAAATATTTATGAAAAAATAATAAAAATATAGAACCATGCATCCATAACTCATGTTTGTGCTAATAAATTTAAAATATGTTGCCGTAAATGAAAAAATTGTGTTCGGATCTGTCAACATTCTTAGTCCCACAATGAAAAATTGAAATAGAAGCACATTCTTATATATGGAGAGACATATCTCTGTTGGGAGGAAAAGAAAGAGAGAGTGAGATGGCCCACGTGGAAAAGAAAAAGACTGTGGGAGAGAGAGTAAGTGGGAAAAAAAAAAATATCATCTGTGGATCAATGTTTTTATTCCCACCAATTTGTACTGGTGTTGAAACCGAGGTGGGTTGAAAACTGAAAAAAGATGAAAACAAATATGGCTACTAAACAGCTGTTGGGTATATCATCCCAATGGATCAGAACATCCACCAAAACCAATTTTCCATATGGCTGCCGAACAGGGCGTAAAGAATGGGAATCGAGAAATGTTACTATATTTTTCATCATTCTTTTTATTTCCCTTACACTCCATTTTTGAAGATTAAAAAAAACACAAGATTATAAGATTAAAATTGATTAAAAACATAATATTTATTAACCTTACGCTTCTATTAAAAATTCTACCAAATAAATACACTTAATTAAAAATAATTTACGAGAAAAAGAGGTGTTTGCTTGGGAAAATAGAGAGAACGAGAGAGATAAGCAGAGGTGGTGTATTTATGCAACGAAAACTCTAGCCCCCTAAAGAACTGTAGATTTACTGTAACTTCTTGGAAAATAATTCAAAAGAACTATAACAATGCTACGATTTCTATTAAAGGATCAGAAAAAATATAGCCAATATGTTATTTTTTGGCGGAAGAAATGTGGATGTCAAGCTTCCAGATTCCATTAATCAATTGTGTATATTATTTGGAATTTACTTTTTACGTTATCAAAACTACATAAAAAAATGCCTTCATTAATTACATTCCGCAAAAATGAGCACCATAATTAGTAACAAGCGGAAAATAATTAATATTAGATAAGTCGTGGTTATTAGCGCTAATTAGTAAGCTGATGGTGAATATATTATTCAGGTCAGTGCCAAACAATGAAACAAGTATAGGGAGTATATTTATGAATGAGGCACCAGAACGTTAGACCATGTTTTTCTTAAGTAATCTGGTAAAGAAAAGTTTTATTTCCGACTCAGCTATTCATAAGAAATGAAGGCTTACCATTCAAACCCGCTGTATTAAATTCATAACAGGTCTTATTCTGCAAATGTTTTGTTTTACATTTTATGTTTCTACTAGATATCTTGATTACCAGCCGAGTAACATGGGCCACGTAAACACCTTTAACTTGAAAAGCCCAAAATTAAGTACAGCTGCCTGGGTCCAATAGCACGAGAATTAATGGAGCACATGCATAACGGGGATAACTGATAACTAATCAGACTATTTAATTTTCAAATGTCTTACTTAACAAACATAAACAACATGAAAAAAGTTTAAATTGTAAATTAACAAAATCTTATGTAAAAATTGGCCTGTTCAGAGGGAAAAATTAATTATTAAGAAAAGAAACATCAATTATATATGAGAATATAGATAAAGAACATTGTTTCGTAATGTCATAAATAAAAGTACATAAAGAAAAAAAGCCAGGTGTCTAGCTACATTAAGGCTAGGCAGAAGATGAACAGGAAAGACATGACATAAAATGCCAATATCCAAAAAAGTGCTTTGTCACTATTATATTTCATAGTGGGGCCTAAAATGGATTTTCCATAGGAAACACAAAAAATCACGGCAGGAGTCCCTAAAAAGAGAGTGATAACGAGGAGAAGGACGGCGATAGGGTAGCAATCTGGAGCAAGCGTCACATACAATCCCAATCCAAATGTCACAACCATACTACTCGCAGCAGACAGAAATGAAAATGTTGCAAATTTGAGAGCGTTGTTAGATATACTTCTCAGTGTTTCAAAAAGAAGCGCAAATAAGCCTAAGAATCCTTGTAGAAATGCCATGGCGTTCGCTAGAATAAATGCCCGGAACATATATCTCCTACCTAGAACTGGTGTACCATGGTCTTGGTTATAACCTCCGGGGATTGTAAAAGCAGCAGCAAATGTTACAGTTGTGATAAATACAGAGCCCAGTCCGATGAGTTGAGTTCTGTCCCATTTATTTTCCATTGGTGGTTCCATTACATCGTCAAACCACTTTGCGAGTAAATTTATAATTCGCATGAGTCTTAAGGTACTCGTCAATCATGTCATCATCAATATCCTGTAAGAGAAAAAACAAGTTTATGTTATAATATTATTAACCAACATCACACTTATTAACCAATACCAACAGTTCGAATGAAAAAATATGATTGAAATTAAGCAAGTCACGTCTTATTTACTTTGTTACCATCATTAATTGCAAAAAAATAACGAAATTATGTAACAGATATCAAGTTCTAATATATGAAAAATAATGCAAAGGGAAAAGATATATATATATATATATATATATATATATATATATATATATATATATCATGTTGAACGGTTTGGATCGACCATTAGGATTTTGAAAACTCAAAAAGTGAGCCGTAGCACGGAGAGGCCCTTATATACGCGTAGCATATTAGCCAGATTCTATATATATATATTTGTGGTATTGGGCTTGATACTCCAATGCACTGAGAAACTTTATAAGATCCATATATAGTAACTATAAATTCATAGAACGATTGTAAATTAACAGGAAGTATATAATTGCAGCCATTAACATAATAATTTTAATTTTCAGATTTAGTAAATAACATATAGATTGGACTAGTAGATATCACAGATGCTTAGCTCTCAATTAAATTTAATATATTTTATACCAGTAAAGCCAGAATTGAATATTTATTTATTTTTCTAAATCGGCCATGGAAAAATCGGACGGTTGATATCAAAATTCTAACATTTTTTAGTAAAAGGTGTACTGGAGTAAAATTCATATTGGTGTTGTAGTACTTTGGCAGCACAATTGTTAGATAAATTTATAAAAAAATATCTATTGTTCACTATGCCTCACATAAAAAATATGTTAGACTTTGCCTATACTGCGAGCTCAAGTCACATTGGTGTTGACACTGAAGCTATTATGTATAACCAGATTACTCAATTAGCTAGTACGTGTTTTGCGAGCTTGGTAGTTCAGTAGTTGGTAGCAACACACAAGTTAACTAAAACTAACAGAAAATAATTTTCTGATGTTTTCTTTAATTTAGACATACCTCATTAGTTCTTACTACTTCATGGGTGGAAACTTGGAATGGTGTAAAGCCTTTTTTGTTTCGGACTGTTTCTGCAGCTGGACAGTGTTCCAAAATAGTTCTCATAATTGACTGGTGTCCCTTCTTTGCTGCAATGTGAAATGGTGTATCTCCTTCATAATTTGTTGCAGTAATCATTTTTTCTCGCTTTTCTTAAAACTGGAGTCCTCAAATAGACCTGAAAAAGCAAGATCCCAATTCTTTTCCGCATAAATGTGAAAAATATTTCTTCCACGAGAATCCTGGAACTCGGCATCATCAGGGTAGTGTTTAATGAATACATTTAGAATGTTCTTGTATCCCTTGCACGCGGCTTCATGAACAGGAAACATTCCATCTGAAAATGGAGTGCATGCCAGATTAGGGTCAACATCTAACATGGTCTGTACCATCGGAGTATGCCCTTCGATTATCGCCATGTAGAATGGAGATTTCATTTCGTCATTAACTTTGTATGCCAATTCTGGATCCAAGTTCATTAGCAAGCGGCCGATATCTTTATGACCGTGTTGTGCAGCAACATGCAAAGCTGTGTCTCCGTTTTTCTCTCTTTCTTCGAGAGCATCTTTTACGACCACACGATCACTTTGAATGAGGTTGTGGATGACCATCTCATTACCGACCTTCGCAGCACAGTATAGAGGTGTCTCTAACATGTAGTTCCGTGCTTTCAACAGGGACATATCTCTTTGAAACACCTTCAAAGCTAGCTCGTTATGCTCCTTAGTAATAAGTAGGTGAAGAATTGTGTCTCCAGAACGCGTTGCACTTTGAAGCTCGGATTGGACAGTCTGGTTTTTTGTGTTTACTTCTTCGGGGGCAGAAGGAGAGGCCTCTATTGTCACCTGATTAGACAATGTAAAATTTCATGAACGCATCAAAATTGGACTTATTTGAAATATATCATCTTCAAAGATTGAGAAGGTAAGACAGAGGAGGTAATCATCTCTCTCAGACATTTTGCTCATAATTAATTAGGCTGGGGAACGTCTAATATCACCATTTAAGACTATATATAAGACTATCTAATATCACAATGTAAAACCATTTAAGACTATATATAAGACTATCTAATATCACCACCAATCCATTACTTTTATCAGTGTTATCGAAACCGAACCGGACCAGTGGTTGAACAGGAAAAAACCGGACCCGAAAGCTGCTCCGGTTTGATTCTTTGAATAGACCGCATGTGCGTGTGAACCATTGAAAACCGAGTTAATTAATGGATTTTTGACTAAAAATCCAATAAACCGTTTAAAAAAGTCTGATTAAATCAAATTCCTTAAATTATGGATGATCTGTCTCTCCAACATCTCGATATTTTCCTTCTCCTCTCTCATAATAATAGAAACAAATTAAAACATGCAAATAATTAGCGAGATCCTTTCCTCATCTGCACGTAGGTTAATTGGTGTACTTCAGTGGCCTCATATACTTTTTTTTTGAAGAAAAATGAGGGTCATGCCCGCATTTATATTAAATAAAAGGTTCAGTTACACAAGGGTGGTAACCGTCAAAATAAAATGAAAAACATTGCTCAAAACATTTGAGCTGAAATTTAAACAAATAAAATATACTATTTGAAACAAATAATAGAGAGATATTTTCTCATATGCACATATATTGATGACTGGAGCGGGGCTTTTGGCTCAGGTGGAAACTCTCCATGTATCATGAAACAAGATAAATATATGTAACATTTTCTACTTATAATTCTTAATTAGTAGACACTACCAAGTTTAAAAAAAAAACATTTTCTACTTGTACGAATATATTACAATAATATTATATATGTAATATTTTCTATTTTTAAATGTCTTAAAAGAAGCAGCGGTTGATCCACCGGTCCAACCATTAAACTATTGACCTGAAGGTCTTACCGAGTCGATGTCCGATGCGGTTTTGATAACATTGACTTATATTGTACCCATTCCGTAAAGTTTTATTCACCAAAAGTAAACAATAACTCCTCTAAAATCCCAAAATATAAGGAATTGATTGGCTGTACAGGACATATAGTACTTCGGATCATAATATATCATAGCAAAACCGGCCCAAAACAGAAGCTTTCAATTTTCACCAATCTTTCCTCTAGTTCAATTAGGTGGCATGTTTCAAGTGAAAAAGATTTGTAAAACACTAACAAATTTAGCTTTTTCATGACATCTAATTAATTCATGTGTTATATGTATAAAGTGATTACAATAAGTATTTAGAAGCTTTATTTTGTAAGAACGTATATATGGTTGTGTTTATGAAATTTGAGTGGTTTGTGCAAGATGAAATTTTGACTGGAATAACAGAACAACGTAGTATTCACCCATCCCAATGCTGAACAAGAATTCAAAATAACTTGCTGACCTGAATATGTGTTAATTCCTCACCCAAATAATAACAATAACAATAATATAAATGATAATAATATTAGCAATAGCAGCAGTGGTGGTGGTGGTGATGATAGTACATAGTGGTTAATTAAAAATTACAATGAGGATGATGATATATGTTGATGGTGATAATAAGAAGAACAACAACTTAACAACAATAAATAATTACCACTACTACAAATAACAATAGTAAAATCATAATTTTAACTATTGATGATGACATGTCAATTCGATCAATAATGCCGATAATTAATCATAACAAATATATAAATTAAATGAAAACAAATTAAATATATTATCTTGTAGTGTTATCTCATATAAATTATGGACATTATTTACGACAGCACCAGCCAAGAAAAAATATTGCCTTGACTTCTTTTCGTTCTTTAGGCAGCGCAAGACATTGTATTAAAACATCCCCGTTGCCTTTCATTGCTGTTAACATCCATTGTCGGATCCTTAACACCTCCAAAATTGGGCCATTCATAAAAGGATTTGGCAATAAATGTACCAGCGGTCTCCATATATAATAAATTATCTGACGAAATAATTTGAGAGTAAATGTACCAGAGTTGACACTATTCATTGCTGTCAATAAATTAAATGGCTTCAGTTAAACCATTAAGATAAGAAGAACATTAATACAGGTCTAAATTAGGCAATGATTGATCTAAACTCTTTCAGTCTGATAAAATGGGTATGAAAATGTGTTTATCCCATCACCATTAATTTGATTATTTTTAGTAAACATGATATTTTAGTTATTCAGGGTTTTCAACAGAATAAATACAAATTTTTTAATAGACAGTTATCAGAAGTATATATATTTACTATAGTTGGATAAACTTTTAGTACAATTTGATTCTTTCATTCTTAATAAGAAAGAGGAAGATATGATCAGATTGAGATGGTTATCTGATGGCAACTTTCCAGTCCATTCTTTTTATCCTTGGTTAGAGTATGGTGAAATTTCTAACGAGGGATGTGGTTGTATTTGAAAATCTAAAATATCCCTCAAAATTAAAAACTTCTGTAGTTTTTTAAAATAATAGAATATCAACTAGGTTAATCTATCTAAAAGAGGGTGGCTTGTACATTTTTGGTAGAACGTATATAATATTGTTTAGGGGCTTCATGCAGTTAAACCATTAAGAGCTATATATATGTTCTAAAATATTTATATCGACATTTATTTTTGTGTAAAATTAGAGGGGATGATTCACTTTTAAACTCACTCTTATCTTGTCGTCATATGATGTGAAGGAGCTGTCAGCACTGGTACTAACCAATAAAATAGAAATGGAAGAGGAAACAATGCAAATGCTTGCGTATGAACAAGATTTGGTTGAAGATTAAAGTTGATATAGATCTTATACGTACATTTTCACAACAACTTAGGATAGGTTGTTCATTTGGTTAAAAATTGTTTTGTCTAACTTTGCGATGGCACTTTTACTTCTATATGTACTTTTTATATATATGTTCTTAAGTAGTTGTAAGGTATCAGTTGATTGATATCTAATATTTCAATGAAATTGATGGGTTTATTTTCCACTTTTAACAAAAAAAAAAGAGTAACTTAAGTGTGTTCAAGTTAATTTTATTTCCATTATACTTGAGTACTTGTGTAAATCTAGAATAATAGTAGGTGCATATAAAGTGAAAATAAATTTCTAGTAATAGATTCAAATTGCCTATAGTTTTTATAAGAAATTTTTTTTTTTTTCACAATTTTAATATGACTAAGTTCCCCGATTAAAATTTACCTTCTTCTGAATGAAAAAGAAAAATTATTAAATATCTTAAGTTCAAACTTAAGTAAACAGATGAATTTTAAGAAAATATGCACTTAAATATTTAGATAAACACTAGAAAAATTCTGATAAAAATTATAATAATAATAAGAAGAATAACAATGTTAATGACAATAATAATCATAATAATGATAACAACAACAACGACAATTAATAAGAATAATAATGTAAATAAAATAAAAAACTAAATTTAATATGTTTTAGTATTACTTCACGGTGCCAACATGCATTTACTCGAGTGCATTCTTGTTTAGGTAGGTAGATTACTGACACTATATAAGCAAGCAATAGTTTCTAAAATATTACCTGGATTTCTGTTTGTTCTTCCGGCTGTAGTCCAAGACGTTGTATTAACACATCGCTGTCGCCTTTCATCACTGCTCTGAAAAGATCAATAGGCATAACTGGACGTAATTCGGGCCCCATTTCACTTTCAGATCTTATACTTTGGGTGGATGGCATAGCCATTACTATCACGTTTAGCTTGAATTGCTCTTACTGATATATCACAAAGTAGGATAGATTTTTTGGGGGAAAGATTTTGTAGTGAAGTATGAAAATCAATAACGGGCTATATATATTGAACTTACCACATGTTGTATCATGGGGAATATTTTATAGTGGGTCTGAAGGTCAATAATGTGTCATATTTATTTAAGAGTGAGGCTAGGGTGCTATGCATAGCACAGATGGGGTCCGTGCTACGGATCAAAATTTGACTTTTCAAAATTCTAACGGTCGATCCGAACCGTTCAACATGATTATAAAATTAATATGTACTTGCAAACCAAATTTTACATTTTTTCGAATTTTTTTACTATTTTTTCGAAAATCACTTGATTTGAACATTATGGACCATCCAAAAACAGCCTATCTAAAAAAATAGTAAACAAATTCGAAAAAATGTAAAATTTGGTTTCCAAGTACATTTTCATTTTATAATCATGTTGAACGGTTCGGATCGACCGTTAGGATTTTGAAAAGTCAAATTTTGAACCGTAGCACAGACCCCATCCGTGCTATGCATAGCACCGTAGCCTCACTCTTTATTTAATTTATAACTTTTGACCAGTAACATGCTGCATTACTGGGAAAGGCCATAACTGGGGGAAACCTTTGGTTTCTCTTCCTATTTTTTTTATATTCTTTCACATGCATACTCCCAAATTTATAATGTTTAAAGGATAATGAGTTGGCTTGAAAAAAAAAAAAACTTAGAACTTATATAATACATTGTTCACCTCCATTCGCTAAGAAAGGACGATCCCTACAAATTTGGAAAGTAAATTTTTGCATGAAATTTATAGAAAAATAAAGAAAAACCCTGTACTAAACGAGAAATATATATAATTTCTTAACAACAGTTAGGATCCCTCTTTTTAAAATATCTAGTTTTGCAGGTGGATAACACGATAAGAGAGCAGGGAGAGCTAGGGATTACCTTTATCTTCCCCCTTTTCTCGAGATTCACAAAAAATAATTATAATATTAAAATCCATTTCAAAAGTTTGACATGACAGTAAAGAGTGGAAAAGAAATTAACCACCACCTAAGTTCCCCTAAACCTAAAATTTAGAAGACTTCAAAAATCCAAAATGTATGCATTATTTCATCCTAAATGTATATAAGGGAAATCAGCATGTTTGCATTATTTTTGTTAATCTGTTTCCCTTGATTCACATTGGTTGAGTCACAACAGCTATTGATGGCTTAAACTGGAGCTTGCTAATATTATTGATTGGAAACTTGGCCAAGAAATATTCTTCTGGTGAAAAATGCGGTGCCATGCATGAATCATGTTAAGATGCTTATATTTATCGCATAACTCATATCCTTACCAATCAGTAAAAATCACTTAATCAGATGGTTATTGTTCAGAGGTTGTGCCTTCTCCTACTTGGACAAGGATGGCAATGGCTTCTTTGAGCCGGAGGAGTAGAAGTCTGTGCTGGCCCAGGACGGTACAGAAGGTGATACCAGGGATGCCTTTGAATGATATTGCTCTTGCTATCAAGTTTTTGTAATATACAAAACTCTAGGGGGTGCTAGTGCATAAATGTGATTCACATGCTTTTCAAACTTTGTTATAAAATGTGAGAACTGAGGTTGAGTTTTTTTTTTTTTTTTGGGTACCGGCTTCTTAAAACGGTTTTAGTCACTGAATTGCTGCATTTCCATAAACCGGTTATAAATAGAAATTCATTAAAGATTTGATATTTAACTGTGATATATTTCTAAGTTGAAAAGCTAGATATATGAATATATAAAAAACAAAAAATCTTGCCAGCTTGTGGGTGAATATAATAAAAGAATATTTTATCATTAATTTTGTTTGGTCGTTGGTTAAACATGTCTTACGTCGAATATATATTTTTCTGAAAACCCAATAGATTTGAAGTCCACGTACAACATGTCTTAATTACTTTGATGCACGATACAACATTAATGATTTAAGAGCTATCGAGTGCAATAAATTAGGCCGAAATTTTTGTAGTTACCACTCAATAAATCAAAATTAAATAATTATCTTCAAAAAAAAAAAAAATTACCACCCATGCTAGCTGAGTCTGCGCACTAATACTGGCACGTGCACCAGCTGGGAAAGAGCACCACATCCGTGCGCGGACTGGAAAAGAACACCAAGTGGTGCTCCGACTAGGAAAGAGCACGAGATCTTTTTTTTCAACAACTTTTGTTTTGAGCACCACTTAGTGCTCTTTTTCAGTAAAAGCACCACTTGGTGCTCTTCCCCAGTTCGCGCACAAATGTGGTGCACTTTCCATGTTGGTGCACGTGTTTGTATTGATGCACGATCCAGCTAGCGTGGGTGGCAAGTTTTAAATTGTGAAAAGTATGAGTGGTGTTTAATTAATTTTGAATTATTAAGGTGGTCACTAACAAATTTCGTAAATTAGAATGATATTTACTTTATTACAATTTCGTTTATGCGAAGACAAAATCTAGCTGGGTTTGTAATTTAAGATATTCATGTATACCCCTAAAAGACCATGAATATATATACGTATAACTCCCTCTAAAATTCATAATATTATACTTACCCTTCTAAACTAAATAAAAAAACTCACATGTGTACTCAATTTATTAACATTTCTATTAAAATCCATTTACTATTTATTAAAAATAAAAAAAATATGTGGTAAGCGAAATATATAGTGTTTTATTTAGTTGGTTTTGAGAGCAACAATTTTTTATATTACTTTTGACGCATATACAAACATATGTCAAAATATCATTGTATATGCATCAGAGATAGAAAAATAAATCATTTGTTCTCACAAAAAATAAAATTAAGCAACCATTGTTTTTCCTTTTCACTATTTATTGAATATATAGACTAGAAAATCTCATAATTTTGTGATATGAAATTGAAAGAGTGGGTGTAATACGTTACGCAGCTCGGGGCCGTTCGATAGTTTTAAATTCATGTTACGTAAATTTTCAAAAAATCTTCATCAAAACCCATGCATCCGTATGCCATACAGCACTCGTGGTGCGCAGCAAACGATGTCAACTTCTCAGTCTTTATGGAAGAAACCAAGCATTCACATGGTGGGAATCATTCTA
The DNA here is from genome assembly GCA_025461045.1 of Carex parvula. Taxonomy (NCBI): domain Eukaryota; kingdom Viridiplantae; phylum Streptophyta; class Magnoliopsida; order Poales; family Cyperaceae; genus Carex; species Carex parvula. Next base: position 346,101 of record JAJGRW010000801.1, read on the forward strand.
CAGTAGAATTTCTACTGCCTACTCGAGGCAGGTCCGATTCCGAGGTGCATTCATTTGTATAATAATGAACTCAATGGATCACTTGATATAATCTATTTTATAATTCATCGAGCACTGCCAACTGCATGCTCATTTGTATTTAATTAATTAGTGAAACCAATGGCAGATCTCGAGGTCTACTTAATTCATTAGGTTAATTCAGTTTGATTCAGTCGAGTTCACATCGCACATCTGCAGCCAGCTACTCATGTGTACTAAACAAGAAAAGAAAGGGACTAAAGAGTTGTTGGATGGGGGAAATAATAATCCCCTTTTACGCAATAAGCTACTTACTAAGTTTTATTTGAAAAACGCGTAGACAAGAACACCAATTGATGTTGTCACATATAGATCCCATAAATGTGCTGCCCTATTTTTTTTTTTAAAACAATCCAAATATGTATCAAGCATGATGCTTTCTGATGAATACAAATCTGCTGTTATTTTTTTGGAAAAACAAGAACCTATTTTTTCTCATACAACTATTAAAAAAATTTTATGCATAAATCTCAATGAAAATTAAAAGTTGAAAGAGGAAAAACATGTTCCTGTTTTCACAGCCGATTTCATTCTTGCTTTCAGATGGCACGTCTCTTTCCCACGTCTAATGAATTTATGACCGTTTTTATCGTGTACTTTCATGTACGCCACAACATGGAGGAGATCAGGAGAAGCGTTGACGAGGGTAGGCGCGAGATCTAGCAAGCGCGCTACCTCAACCAACAGTACTATCAGTTTGCCCTCGACTCCGGAGTCCAGTACCAGCCACCACCTCACGGACTCTTTGACCCATCAGTTTTCGAGGAAATCCATCATCCGCCACCACCTCCACCACCTCAGGATTGAGGTGTAGTGAGTTGTATCGATCTCCCTCTCGGTCTTTCTACTTTATACTTCATTTATTTTAGATGCTAGTAGTTTTACTCAATTTTTGACTAGGGTTGGAGGCTTTACCGAAAATCTTAGAATGATTGGTTGAGCTTTTTAGCTAGCTTGCATTTTAATTTCCGTAGGAGTAGGTTAATCGAATAAGGAATCATTTTCAATTAAGTTAGGCTAGGATTTAGACAATTGGTCATGATACCAAATATTCAGAATTTTTAAAGTAATTAGTGACTTCAAAGTGAATAATTAATTGCTAACCATGAATGTTATCCAAAACCGCAGACCTTGAATTTTTATTGTTGAGTAATTTATTTTGGAAAGTCTCTTAAGTTTGAAAGTGTTCTAGAATACCCATTTACTATAGATAAACACCTAGCGAAACTATGCAATAATTCCTTGTATGAATGAATACTTGGAATTGTGTGTAATCATGGTACTTGTGACACAAAAATATTTACTTGTACAAATCTTTAATTTTCAGAAAAATACAAAAAAATACAAAAAAATCAGAAATGAGAAAAATCCAAAAAAATAGAAAAATTCAGAAAAAGAAAAAATAGAATAAAAGATGGAGGATAGAAAAATGAGTACGGGTGCCTACGCAAGACTGGTTACCAATAGCCTCCCAAATTTTAATTTTTTGTGCATAATTTGAATTTTTAAAGATAAAAATCGTCACATGTACCAACACACTTAGTTGTCATACTTTGCTCCAATCAATTAGGAAGAAAAATCAAAATTCATATTATTAGAATTCCTATTGATTGGAAGGGATTTGTTTATAATCAAAAGAGAAATTAATACTCTCAAATTTAGGGATATTTGTGAAGTGAATTGTTCGATAATAATTTTTTTCTAAGGAATGCACAATGAGGTCAATCATGGGGTTAATAAATTGTTCAATGGAGAGGTTATGAATATTTTTGAAGTTCTAAATTTTTAATGTCATGTCAATTGTACCAAGCCCAAGTTCTAGTTTAATTTGTCCTTGAGATTGTATAGTTTAACTTAGACTGGACCTTTGACTAGCTAGGATGTCGTTGCTTGAGGACATGCAACAATTCAAGTTGGGAGGCGTGATCAGAGTCAAAATGATGATGAATTACGTAGAGTTTTGACTTAGGTTTTGCATATTATCTCACTTATGTTTAATTAATTAGAGAAAATGCTACTGTCACCCTTCTTTATGTTTTATCGCAGGAAACATGTTTTGGGACTATTTCACATCAAATGGAGCAAGAATCAGGTCAATCGGATAAGCGACGCTCATCGACTAAGTCTCTGTTACGGCCCGCACTGACTGATACGGACCTAGCCGGATACAGACCAGGAGATAGCGTGATACGCATTAAACCCTCAGCGACATGGTCTGGATACGGACCGTACCAGCCAGTACGGTCCGTAACCAAGGCGCCCTTTGGGGAATAACTGCTCCAGCTGTATCCAGATCATATTTCTTGGCCTCCACTCATCTCCAGACATTCCCTCGCTCCTATATAAGCACTCTGGACAGAAGAAGAAGACATCTTTGTAATTTTGGTTAAATTTGATTAAGTGAGAAAGAGAGGAGTGTTGTAACCATGCCGTTCCGCGGCTAAGTTCTTTTCTTAGGGGCTAGGCAGTAAACCTTGTTACTCATGATGCTTTGATATATATATTTTCTGTTGATTATGATTTCTTGTTGTTGATTGAAATGTTTTTTTGATTTATTCTCGCTTCACCTGATTTCGATGATCTAGTTTAATCCATTAGGTAGTGACAGTACTTTAATGGTAAGAGAAACTGTGATGGACGAGTCAGCCTCGTTGGGAGCCATTAGATTTATGTGAAGAAAACCTTAGCAGGGAAACAATAAATCGGAAAAACAAAACGCGAACCAAGTTCTGTCATTTGCGTAAGTAACTCGCAGTGTCCTATCTAGTAACTTGTGTATTTTAGAGATCTGTCATTTGCGTAAGGTAACTCGTAGTGTTCTTTGTAGTATCTCGATGAAAGTCCCGTCATTTGCGTAAGTAACTCGCAGTGTCCTATGTAGTGTCTTCCATAAACAACAACAGGAAATCAAATCCGACAGAAGTAGAATATCAAAGAGATCGAGTAGCAATGATGTGTCGAAACCCTAGGAATTCTCATCTCTATCTTTATTTTAATTACTTTTAATATTGTCAAATTTACATTGATCAAAACTTCAACTCTCAAATTTTCAGATTTTGTCTAGCTTTTCGAAAGGTTGTGATTTGATCGCTCAAGACTCTAAACCAATATTCCCTGTGGATCGACTTTGATTATACTACTCGATATGATTGTGCGCTTGCGATCCGAACCGATAGCAATTTCCGAGTTTATAAATTTTAAAAGATAACATCGCTCACTTTTGGGTGATCAATTAGCATGGTTTGGAAACTCGACCAATTCTGAGTCAACTCGGCCGAGTCAACTCGGACTCGGTCGTGTCCGATCCGAGTTTCACTCGAGTCTCATGCCGTATGAGTTTTTCAGCAAAACTCGGTTGAATAGTGCTTGACTCAACCGAGTTAGTTGATTTTCAGGCCGAATCAGACTGAGTTAAGCTGAGTTAGACTGAGTTTTGGCCGACTCAGCCGAGTTTTGGTCTAAGTCATCCGAGTTCAGCCGTGTCGAAAAGTTCCAAGCCGCGTTTTTTTTTTCGGAGAAGAAGTTCACGCGATGAAGAGAGACTAACGTTTGAGCTTTGAAGGAGAAAGATTAATCGACAAATATTATAAATGGACACGGTGTATAAATTTCTTGTTTCTAGATATCAATGCATTAATATGTTTACATAGACCGGGATCAGAGAACCAAAAATCATGACATTTATTAAGTAGCAGTTTCAACTTCCAAGACTACAACGTGTAGGCTGGTAAAAGTTCTGAAGTTTTTCTTTTCAGTAAGAGCCACCGGCCATTCATCCAAGCTAGATCAACGGCTAAGATTATGCATAAGAAACACATCTAGGCCTCGGTCCATTCCTTCATATAGCACCCATTATGAGAGTTCCACGTGGACCTCTTTAAGTGGCTGACTTTTTGAATCATTCATTTGACTTGAAATATTATGCTAGAATATTCCTCGTCAATTAAATACCAGTGCAAAATACCAAATTTTATTGTACATTTTTCAATTATTAATTTGTCGGTGTATTTTTTTTATCAAAAGTCCCAATATAATGCTAGAAGTTTGATTGTTATAAAAATGTAGAATAAAAATTATATATTTTATTTCTCTTTTGTGAATATTATTTTTTTATTATCTTATGGAATAATGTAATTTTATTTTAAAACTAGATATATTTTAATTTATAAGTGATTACATACAAATTTGATTGTTATCTATCCGCATTTAATTTTTATGAGTGTTATTAATATTTAAATAGTTAATTACTGTAGATTGAAAAATTTGGAGAATGGTTATAATAGTGAATTATTTTAGTGTAACTTTCGTTTTAACATAATTTTTTAGCAAATTATGTTTTTAAGTACAAAACAAGTTTCTGCTAAAAAAATTCGAGTTTCCAATCCGATTTAGCCGATTCCGGTACGATTCTTCCGATTCCGATTCCACGGTTAAGTGACCGATTCTGATTCCGATTCCGATTTTCAGAACCATGTGTATTAGTACCTATTACTGTTTTTCTTCTTTCCTTTTGCATTGGTTTAGTCACAACAGCCAAATATTGATGGCTTAAACGGGAGCTTGCTTATATTATTGATTGGAAACTTGACCCAGAAAAATATTTTTGATGAAACATGCAAGTGGTGCCATATATGCATGAATATAATCATGTCAAGATGGTTATTTAGCGCATAACTATTATCCCTACCAATGAATAGTAATCACTTTTAATCAGATGGTTATTGTTCAGATATTGTGCCTTCTCCTACTTGGACGAGGGTGGCAATGGCTTCTTTGAGCCAGAAGAGTCAATGTTCGTGCTTGCCGACGTTGGTACTTGGTACTGCTGGTAATACCATGGATGCCTTGAATGATATTTTGCAAGAGGTCAATACCGAATTGCTCTTGCAATCAAGTTTTTATAATATACAGAACTCTTGGGGTTCTAGTGCATAAATGTGATTACAATATTTTTAAATATGTAATAAATTGTAAGAACTGAAATTGAGTTTCTTTGTACCGGCTTCAATTTAAAGGGGTATTAGTCACTGAAATACTGCATTTCCATATACCAGTAATATATACAAATTCATTACGAATTTGATATTTAACTGTCATATATTTTTAATTTGACAAGCAAGAAATAGGAATATATAAAACAAATAATCTTGCCATCTTATGGGTGAAAAATTATGTTTTATATATGATAAAATAAAATAATTTCTAATTGTGTTGGTCGTTGATTAATTAAGATTATCCCATAACATATCTTAGTCAGAATATTTGTTTTTTAAAACACAATAGAGGTGAAGTCCACGATTTGTGGTGACATCAAACAGATCAATGAGTTTGATGCACGATATATAGAACATTAATTAATGATTTAAGAGACCCGTAATGGGCATGTGAGTCTATCAAGGGTGCAATAAATTATAGGAAGACATTAAGAAAAGTTCCAAGTTTATGCGAAGACAAACTCTAGCTAGCTGGGATTTATAATTTTGTACATCTGAATAGAGATATCTCTGAATTATTTAAACGGTATTCATCGATTTTTTTTCTTAATCTAACAGAAAATGGGTCGGGAATTTTTTCTTAATCTAAAAATTACTGATTTATCCTCCAAAATTCATAATATCATATCTATCTTTCCAAATTTTAAAAACTCACAAATTTATTTAATTATTGTCTTTCTTTTTTTCTAAAGTCTTGGTAGTGGCTACCAAGTTTGGATAGAAAAATTAAAGATTACGGCGTTCATTCTAGGATTGCATCTATCAAAGCTCTCTCATCTATTATTTTTTTTTTCTTTACAAAAATATAATAGTCAGACAACAACAGATCGCATATTAAGAAAGCAAACAGTCGTAACCTCTTAACTAAAATAAAATGTAATTCAATTGAAATTAAATTTAACTGAAATACATGTAATTAAAACATATATACATCCATTTTCTGTTCAACGAGTTGAGAAATCAAAAAGAAAAATTAATTAGTAACCCAAGTAAAAGTGTAAATCTCTTAACTTGAGTTACCACAGACGTATGAAAGCCTTCTTCAAACAATCTATGAGAAAGCAGATCAATGTTGCCTTGCCTGGGTTCGTTGTCATTCTCTCTAGCTAGCCTGTCTTCGAAGGATGAACGAGGAAAGTGAGGAGGTATAGGTGGCCAACCGCTGGCATGTCACGATCTGGTATCCGAAAGTTGAGAGAAATGGAAATGGGAGAATCTCTCAATCATTCTTTTCTATTAATTACTACCAATAAAAAATTTCCAGAAGTGAGAATGGCGATTTCTTTAGAACCTTGAGGCGATTCATGGATACTCTACTCTCCCCCTCTCTCTACTATACTCATGCCTCCTATCATCTCCTCTACTCTTATTCTTACCCCCTAATACATGTAGGAGCAGTCCCAATTCTAACTCAAGCATTGGTAGGCTCTCTGCCTATATACCTTAACCCTTTATCCTTACATCCAACCTCTCATGATGTGGATCAAGCACCTCTCTGGACTTCGCAAACTCACTCTGTTGCTGCCTCAAGACCAGCACCTCACCCTACCAAGCCTAATGACACAGCTGATTTTTGGTTCATGGGCTTGGCGTTTGAACCAGGTGCACCTTCCTCTGGCTGCTGTACCACGAAGATTGCTGAATTTGAAGCGCCAACAATGCAATCCCTTCAATTTGAGGAACTAATTGATTGCAACCCTTCGAATAAGGAAGTAACGGCAGAAGAGAATCAGGTGGGGCCCGGTAGAACGGTTTCTTTAGGGAAGTGTGTATCTTCTGGTGCCGCAAATTCCAACCAGGTACCCAATTTTGTAGGAAACGGTTCACATCTCTCTAAAAAAGGAAAAAATCCAAGTGCGAGGGGAAAGGGGAAATTCTCTCTATTTCCACTGCAGAGGATTGGCAATTTTACGTCCAGGTCCGTTAAAAATAAGAAATCTATTTTAGGTCCTCATCCCTTGACTCTTAAACAGCACCTTACCAGTAAACAACCAACCTCTCCAAATAATCTCAAAGACCATCCGTATCCCAGCTCTGCCCTTGCTCCGATCAAAACCTCTCTTTCTCCTCCACCCAAAAACACACTGATACCAACAAAAACACTCCCAATACCCATGGCAGACATGACCAGTGCAGATGAGGCTTTAATTAGAAAGTTCATTGATCTTCGAACTGATGAGCAACAAGAGGAGGCGATTCTGTTACCGGAAAGGGCAGCAACAACAACTGCTTGGGAAAGGTGCTTGCTAGCAAAGGTGATTACAAACAGAACAGTTCTCGATTCCTCTTTCTCTAGTTGGATGATAAAATCATGGGGATCTGACCCGGGAACTAGTTTCAAACAAGTTGCAAAGGCTTGCTACCTAGTGGAGTTTGTGAGCATGGAGGAAAAGAATAAGGTACACTCGGGTGGTCCGTGGGCGTTTAGAGGTGACATTGTTGCTACCAAATTGGTGAGTTCACATCTAGACCTATCTCCGGACAGATTCGAGTATGTTGATCTCTGGGTGCAATTCTATAATGTACCTATAAATGCTGTAAATGAAGAGGGTCTGGATATGATTGGTGAAGCAGTAGGCACCCCGGTATCGTTGCCAATTGAGGGCTTTTCGGGTGGCAGGAAGTTTATAAAGATGAAAATAAAGGTGGATATCCGGGAACCCCTGCAAGACAAAGCAAAGTTCACACATCAGACCATTGGGGATTTTGGAGTGCATTTCTACTATGAGCGGGCATCACATATATGCCGGTTCTGCGGCAAACTGGGGCATGATATGGGCACGTGCCCAGAACATGGAAGGCTGATGGAGTTAGCTTCCTCACCGGCTTACAAAGAAGCCTTGATACAAGTGATCAGCAGGGGAGGCGCTGGTCTAATGATATTCTGGGGTTCAGCAACGACACGGGCTCAGGCCTGGCAAACACAACACAAAACCGATCCTCTTCTTCTTCTCTTAAAAGGCCTAGACCGGCGGGGCCAAACGCGCCGGCAATGAATATATGAAGCTACTGTCGTGGAATTGTCGGGGTAGTGGGGGCACGACAATTGCCACGTTAAATTGTTACCTTCACTGTACAGGTGCGGAGATTGTGTTCTTATCCGAAACTAGATGTGGCGGATCAGTGGCGGATAAAAGAGCATGAGAAACAAACTTGTGCAATTATGAGGTTGTAGATTCTACTGGTAGATCTGGAGGTTTGTGGCTGTTATGGAGTAATAACTATAAAATTAGAGTTACAAAAAAGAAAAAGCATTTAATAATTGCTGAAGTGCAAGAGAGAAGTGGGGGTCCGGAATGGCTGTTAGTGGCTGTGTATGGTGATCCAGCAAGGTCTCAGAATAGGTCCATTTGGACCGAGATTGAGCAGGAGATTTCAAATCAGCAAAGGCCTGCATGTGTACTGGGAGATTTTAACGCTATAATGCGTTCAGAGGAGAAGTGCGGGGGCAGCAGCTCTTTGGGGCCGGCCAATGTGGGGTTTAAAGTATGGGCTGACTTAGCAGGCCTTTTGGATTTAGGGTATCACGGCCCAGCTTATACCTGGTCCAATAAGCGGGCGGGTTATGACAACATCTCAGAACGGCTTGATAGGGCTGTAGCCACTCTAGACTGGACCCTGCTGTTCAGAAAGGCAATGGTTTTTCATCTGCCTAGATTTAATTCAAATCATCTCCCTATTCTATTAAGAACAGACACGGGTCAAAGCAAAGGGAAAAAGCGGTTCAGGTGTGAAAATTGGTGGATGGCTTGTGAAGGATTTAATGATATCTGCAAGGAGTCTGTTCAGTTAGGTCAAGGGGATTGGTCTCAAATCCGAAAGCATTTCAAAAGGGGAATTAGGGTGTGGGCCGAAACAAATTCAAGTCCAGACATGAAATTGAAACAATTAGAAAAGGAGATGCTTGACCTCAACTCACAGCAAGTAGATGAGAGCACCAGGGAGGTTGAAAAGAGGCTAGAGTTCCAACATGCAAAGGTGTTAAAGCTTCAAGAATTTTTTTGGCATCAGAGGGCTCGTGTTAATTGGGCGGTGCATGGCGACAGAAACACTCGTTTCTTTCATGCAACAGCGGTGGTTAAACACCGACGAAGTCAAATTCGCACAATTCTTGATGGCAGCAACAACCTCATCACCGGTGACAAAAATATAAAAACTGCTTTTGTTAACCATTTTCGTTCAATTTATGCAGGTCAACAATGTCAAAAGCTGTGCATGGCATATCCAGCCGAACTACTCAACCAAATACCCAAAGTTCCTTCGGCTGCTCAACAACACTTGCTAATGATGCCCACTGCACTCGAAATAAAGAAGGCTATGATGTCACTCGGGCCTGACAAGGCACCGGGTCCTGACGGTTTCAATGCGAGGGTCATTCAAGCGAATTGGGAATTGTTTGGGCCGTCAATTGTTGCCCAAGTCACTCAATTCTTCAGCACCAACATCATGCCAAGGCATATAGCAAGATCCAACCTAGTACTAGTGCCTAAGTGTGATAGCCCTACAAAGCTTACCGACTTCCGTCCCATTTCGGTTTGCAATGTGCTATATAAGCTCATCTCCAAAATTCTAGCTGCAAGGGTAAGGCCGTATATTGCAAGTTGTGTATCCCCGAATCAAAGTGCATTTCTGCCAGGTAGGGAGATATCCGAAAATGTGATCCTCTTGAGAGAAGTTCTGCACTCATTCTGTTCCAGCTCCTACAAAGGTGAAGATTTTTGTTTAAAACTAGACTTGTCCAAAGCCTTTGATAGAATGAGTTGGGAATATATTAGGGATGTATTACTGCTCTATGGATGGCCGATCCCGTTTACTGACTGGGTCATGACATGTGTACGGTCTGCGGAATACTCTGTAATTTTAAATGGACATGGAGATGGGTTTTTCAGACCTGAGGCGGGTCTAAGGCAAGGTTGTGCTTTATCTCCTTATTTGTTTATTTTGGGGATGGACATTTTTACGAGGAGTTTGGAGTTCTCGGTTAAGGAAAATTTTATAAAGGGTGTTAAACTAGCACCATCAGCCGAGCCACTCACCAACTGCTTGTATGCCGATGACCTACTAGTTTTTGGGGCTGCATCAACAGTGGAAGCTGGCTGCATAAGGGGTATTGTGCAGAGTTTCTGTCAAGTGTCGGGCCAAAAGGTGGGGTTGGATAAAAGCAATATCTGGTTCAGTAATAGGGTGAGTGAAAGTAGAAGGGTGGAAGTTGCTGACATCCTTTCTGTACCACAAGATAGTTCATGTGAGAAATACCTGGGAGCTATGATAGGTACTAATGCGGCTTCCTATAACTTTCTGATTGAGAAATTTTCTTCTAGACTCCAAGCATGGCAAGGTAGGTTACTCTCTCATGCAGGGAGAGTGGTGGTTATCAAAAGTGTGCTCCAATCGCTACCTATATATTACATGGCTACCTCACTAATTCCACAAGGGGTGTTAAAAAAAATTGAAGCACTGATTAGAGGGTTTTTTTGGGGAAAACAAGATAGGACACACTACTTGGCGTATGTAGCTTGGAAGAAAATTATATCACCAATAGAAGAGGGTGGTTTGGGGTTGCGAGACCTAGGTAAAGTGAATGAGGCGATGTTAATGAAATCTCTTTGGAAGTTGGCTGTGGGGTCTGATTCTTTATGGGTGCAGCAGGTCCGAGCTAAGTATCTCCCAAGAAGTCATTTATGGCATTCCAAGAGGGTATATAATTGTACTGTTTTTTGGAGGGGGGTCATGGCTATGAGAGAGATCATGAAGCAGTGGCTCAAATGGAAGGTAGGGAATGGAAGAACCTGTGGGGTGTTTGCGGAGCCATGGTTTGAAGGAGCACTTGATCACATGCCTACTATGCATGGGGACCGATCAATCAAGCTATGTGAACTTGTAGATGAGCAAACAGGCATGTGGATTGGAGAGAAGCTGGTGCAGCTCTATGGCCATGCAACATGTGTGAGCATTCTCTCAAACTTAAAACCACCAAGCCAGCAAGGGGGAGAGGATAAGCTCTTGTTCTCACTGTCTTCAAATGGCAAATTCACTGTCAGCATGGCATACAAGGGCTTACTGCCACTTGGCCAACAGGTCAGCAATGCAGAAAAAGAGGTATGGAACAACATTTGGAAGAAGGGGGAGATAGTGCCTCGTCTGCGACTCTTTTTGTGGAAACTGCTCAATGAAGCTCTACCCTTGGGTCACACCCTTACCTCAAGAATGCACAGAGGAGACCCGACGTGTCACATGTGTGGTGCTCAGTTGGAAACAGTCAACCACATGCTATTTCTTTGCCCTTTCTCTAGAGGATGCTGGTTGGCGAGCCCTCTCCCTCTAAGAACTGAAAACTTGACAGTATCCCTAAAACAGGTGTTGCAGGACCTTGGTGGAATGTTTACACAACATCAGTGGACTGATTTTGCTTGCATAATCTGGTCCATCTGGCAGTGCCGCAATGACCTTGCCTACTCTGGTAAAGCGCCTTCACTTGCCTCTTTTCAGAAGTACTTAAGTAGCATAGAAAACGAATCGAGTGTGGCTGCCACAGTGTCAATCAAAACAACAGATACTGGGGGAGGTAGTCAACTTAGTGAAGCAGGAATGTGCTGCTATACGGATGGGGCCTGGATTGGCAACTGGGAAGCAGGAGTAGGTTTTGCTTTTTTTGAAGGTGAAATTCTCTTGGCTTACAAGGCGCAACATGTCACTGCATACTCACCTCTACATGCAGAGGCAATTGGTATGCTCCAGGCCATCAAATATTGCATTGAGAAAAGGTGGGCGGGTTGTGTTTTTTGCGTCTGACTGCAGCAACCTTGTCAGGTTGGTGACGCACCCAATGCCACCAGAGGCTGATTGGACAGCAAGTAGGGAGATTGGGGAAATATGGGAGATACTGAGAAGGAATAACAACTTGCGTTGTGTGCACATAAGCCGTAGTCACAATGAGTTGGCGGATAGCTTAGCTAATAAAGCACGCAGGTGGAAATTGGACTGTTTAGGATATACTTTTCCAATGTTTTCTGTTTGAATGTAATAGGTTATGGGCAGAGTACGAGTCAAGGAATCTAATGTAAACTCTGATGTTATGTAATGAAGCCTACGGGCGTTTAAGAAGCAAAAAAAGAAATGGAAATGGGAGAGAGTATAGAGGGGATGGTAGGAAACTAGACAGGTCAGCTGTTCTTTCAATTTTGATGTTTCAGTTTCAAATCATCCGATTTGGATTAGTTTCGTTTTTTCGCAAACAAAACTTAAGAAATTATATATATATATATATATATATATATATATATATATATATGAGTAAGGTACGGTGCTTTGCAAAGTAAACCTCCCCGTTTACTTCGGACTACTTTTTGGAGTTTGAAAATTCAAACAACCGATCCGAACCGTTCAACATGTTCTAAACATTGAAATGTGCTTGGAGACCAAATTTTACATTTTTTGAAATTTTTTACTATTTATTAAGCCACTTTGAAAATCGCTGATCCGACGGCAACAATAGAAAACAGCGATTTTCAAAGACGGCAAACACTTCTGAACCACCGGATCAGCGATTTTCAAAGTGGCTTAATAAATAGTAAAAAAATTCCAAAAAATGTAAAATTTGGTCTCCAAGCACATTTCAATGTTTAGAACATGTTGAACGGTTCGGATCGGTTGTTTGGATTTTTAAAATCCCAAAAGTAGTCCAAAGTAAACCACCCCGTTTACTTTGAAAGCACCGTAGCCTTACTCATATATATATATATATATATATATATATATATATATATATATATATATATATATATATATATATATATATATATAATGTGGAAATTGTAAAAACCTGTAAATAAAGTCTGAAAAAATATTAATTGTTTGGGAAAATATAAAATCCTTGAAAATTTGGAAAAGAAAAAAATTGAAATAATATTGTAAAGTGAAGAAAAAATGTTGAAAACACTAGTACAAAAAACCCTTTTACCGACTGTTAAAAAATCTCTATACCGACTGTTTTGAGGCGTCTGTGATGGCGCCGCCGGTATAGATAAAGCTTTACCGACGGGTTAACAACAGTCAGTATAGACAGCTACACCGACGGTTAAATAACAGTCCGTGTTACCCACCTACACCGACGGTTTTCACTAAAAACAGTCGGTGTATCCCACCTACACCGACTGTTTTTATATAAACCGTCGGTGTTAACTCTCTACACCGACTGTTTTAATGAGAACCGTCGGTGTTGAACTCATATGCCGACTGTTTTTAACAGACAACAGTCGGTGTTGGACATGTACACCGACTGTTTTTAATAGGCAACAGTCGGTGTTGGACATGTACACCGACTGTTTTTAATAGGCAACAGTCGGTGTTGGACATGTACACCGACTGTTTTCTATAAAAACAGTCAGTATCGATGCTAAAAACCGTCGTTGTTGGCCAAAAATTTTGGCATGGTTCTGTTTGTATCGGGGCTAGCCTCCATATTTTTGCTAGCACTATATTTCTATTCGGCATTCATTAACATTAATTAGATCATGCAAATAATGAGCAACACAAACAAAAGACATCACAATTTGCTTTAAACAACATAACTCATGTTTCATTCACAACAAAATACACTATAACAAAATATACATAACACAAACAAAATATGCATATGAACATAACAACATTGCATTTCTTATTAATAGTTTAGAAATTGTCCAAAAAAATGCAGACCATTGTCGTGTTATTGCATGAAGTTGCGTCGGCGTATATTTTACGGTCGGAAAATCACACTGCATGAACACAAATTGAGAAGTTAATTTTATTCAAGCTTTATGAAAAATGAATCAAGTTCAATTGTAAAATACATACATTCGGAAAAACGTCAAATTGCGTAGTGACTAGATCTCGCATGTGTTTCATGACGTAAAATCCACACACCTTGTTGCCTTGTTGCTTAGGACTCTGAAATGTTTCATTTAAGTAAAATCAATAATTAAAAGATCAATAATTCTGGCTTGTCACAGTAAATATTTTCTATTTCTTATCTATTAAAGTATTTGTACTTGGTACAAATTGCAAATACCTAACAAGCTTGTCATCTGTCAAGTTGAGAAAATTGCTATGAATTTGTCACTTCCATAGCCACACTGAGTTTAATTGTGCGCTTCTATTAGAAAATAAACTAAGGGACATAGCCTCGAAATTCTATCAACTGTTCAATACCGGTCTTATAAGTGAAGTAGCTTATTGCAGAAGTTGAAATCTTAGTTAGTCAAGTGTAGGATTGAGAATTTCAGCATTGATACTGTAATTGTTCTCTCTAAGGACCATTATATATATTTTTAGTTTTTAAATTATGCTTTCTGCTGTGCAGTTTTGCAACCATCCTATTCTTGGCAATCTTTTAACTGAAGAGGGATCAGCAGGGACATAAGACCTAGTACATGAGAACTAGTTTTTCTTTTTCTTTCTAGCAGTGCATGCATTTATTCTTTTAGTTTTGTATTGTGTTTTTCATTGAACTTGAACTATTATTTTTTTTTTTCTAAATAAATCTCCATCCTAATCACATCACAACCCAGAATCCATAAATGGGTTTTAAAAGATAAATCCAAGGAACTATAGGTTAAGGAGAAGGCTGGTACTCAGATGGTCAATGAAGAGGGTAAAATTGGAATAAATTTTTTGGGTACAGATTTTTGTTTTAAATTATCAGTTTTTTGGGTACAGATTTTTGTTTTAAATCCAAGGAACTAAAAGTTGATCCCTCCTTGTACAGATTTTGGGTACAGATTTTTTTGGGTACTGATTTTTGGGTACTGATTTTTTGGGTAAAATTGGAACCAATTTGGAAAAATGAAGTATCTAATTAAAACTCAAGTGTACAAGTTCACACCTTGATGTATTTCCACGCACATTCCGTTGATCCCTCCTTGTGCACTCCTCCGGCTTCCACATAAGATTTAAAAATGCTGAAATTTATTAAATGTCGAATTAATTAGTAATTACCAATAAATAATACGTTGATTGTAAGTAAATGAAATTAGCAATTACCAACAAATAGTATTGCTCACTCATTAAATGGCAACGTGATATCGTAACTTGGTTCCTCTAGCGGTAGAGAATCAATAACATAGACCATATTATCACGCATGACAAAAACGAAAAGCACCCAATGTTTACTACAATCATACATGGTAAGAATCAATTTACATATATCGTTAAAAGTATATAAATTACTCAAATAAAAACAACAATTAACCTCTGAAAGTATGGTCCAAGGATAAATTTCTTATCCTGCATCTTATTCAATGACTCGAGCAAGTAGCTTGAAGCGGCCTCCTTGTCAGCAGAATTAAAAAGTGATGAAGATATTCTACTAGGGTCCAAAAAACCGACGTCAGCCTCGCGACCTAGATCGGTGACAAGTCCCTTTAAATATCTGAAAAACATTACGTAAATGTTGGTAAACAGCATACTATTACACAACTATAATATATAGGAAGCCAACTGAAAGCCAACTATAAATAACATTTTAATATGATTGTCACTTTATGCATGCCAACTAGAAATTGCACATTCATGTAGGCATCAGATAACTGGAATTACTTAGCGCATTAATATGTGCATGTACAGAGGCCGGTCTCTTTTGTACAGATTTCCAATTTGCTCTGTAATCTCTTTAAGGAAACTGGATACAAACTGCTATACTTTGGTTGCAGTACTTTCAGCAGTGGCATGGACTTTCTAACATAGTAAGAACAATAAGTTTTGATTTACTATAGTTAATGGCAAAATATAATATATATTTTTCGAAACATTAATTATGCATCTATCAAGTATTTTTACTGTCATGGCCCTAGTCCTTAAATATTTCCATAAATATTTCAAACTATCAACACCTAACATGTTCTTCTTCAGTGATTTTTCTCTGCAAAGATTGAAAATTAATAAAGTGCTTGATAATCTGCTGAGTAGATAATAAAGTTTAGGAAAAAGAAACCAACAAAAATAAATCAACACTTAACTAGAACTCTTATGGTCCAAGAAATTTAGAACCACCAAATAATATTGCTTATTAGTAATAAAGAACTCAAAATTTGAGTTTGAATCTGGACTATTCATTATTTTATTTTATTTTTATAAAGTGTAGTAAGTCCCACCAGTTTCTATTCAAACTATAGAAGTGTTATGATGTTACATTCTCCGAACTGCTAGAGAAGTAAACAGCTACAGACATACAAAGTATCATACCAGTTACAACAAAAATGATAAAGCCTAACTGAAACAAAAAGAGCTTCAAAAACTATCATAATACCACTAATCACAGAAATAACAAAAATACTAAGCTTCATATCATCTGATCAATCAGTAATAATGTGTGCTGAAAGCTCTCAAAAGACCTCCCAACAGATCTCCAAAAGCTCCGTTGCAAAGTAACTAATGTTGCAATTAAACCAAGATCTGGTACATAGGAACATGAACCGGCAAAAAATTATTAAAATTTTAGGCTCTGAACTCGGGTCTAAAATTTTAGAATTTTCAGCACACATCTTGTTTGGACCCAATTAATCAAACATACATCTTAATGTTGCAATTAATCACTATGCGTATAAAGTTAAACAAACTTACATAACCCAGATGGATATTATTGAAACATCAAGCATGTCTTGCTTCGCTAGATCCGTCAAGTCATTAAAACCTACGGTGAGTAGCGTCGACTGAGGAAGTAACACACCCTCCTTAATTTCCAAGATGAACTCTGTTTTATCGTGCGGTTCTCTCATCACCCTCTCATTTATGGCTCTGAACTCATCTCCCACCCTCGCTAACAATTTCTTTGGAATAAGCGCCTTACGATGCATGGATTTCGCCACTTCATTAGATGCCGACTCGGGCATTGAAGCATCGTCGGGCATTGAAGCATCGTGGTCTATACACTAGAACAAAACGATAACTTGTTAAATAACACCATTTTAATACCCTTTTCAGCTACTGGTACATAGGAACATGAAGCAGTTTTTGATATTTAATTCCTGATGCAACAGTACATATTTCTGTTAAACTTTTAGCCAATTAAAGGCAGTGGCCCACATGGTTCACACTAAAAATTCAAACTGGGCCACAGGAGTTGCATTAACTTGGGCATTTTCTACATCCAAATTTTATCTCATCCTTTCATATTAGTGATGTAATTTTTTGGCTGAAATTTGGAATTCAAGGAGCAAAGAGTTTACCGCCTCTAACTGAACGATACAATAGATACATAATTAAGGGATAAATGTGAACTAATGTGAAGATTGAAGGGTCACTGTAATTTATTACAAACTTCTACAAAAAAAATAAAGAAGTAACAATTCAAGCTATAAAACATTGCTCCAAGGACTTCTACTAAACCTTTGGTTGTGGCAATTCCTTCAAGTCTGGGATGAGGACACAGCTTTGAGTTCAAATACATTTTTTTCAAAAGAGGTTGAAGCTTGTACTGTATAAGAGTTTCAGATTTCCAGAAAGTCATTTCAGAATTTCAAATTAATGGAAAGACAATTATACTAAAATTCAAACATCTCCCACAAGCTTCAATTCTCATGAACCATTATCCTTACAAATGAAATCAAATATCACATTATTAAGATTGTTTTAGTATATAACAAAGTCTCAGAACCGACAATCAAAAGGAGAAATGTTCCTGCCTTCCTGGAACGGAAATTCACCTTGTGATGATTAACAAAACTAAACAATAATGAGAATTTTGGATTTTTGAAGTACAACTCTTACAAAATTGAACATCAGCTCAGCTATGAAACAGAACATTATAACCTTTCAAGGAATCAACACTTGTCCAGAGAAAAAGGAGGGTAATATTGACACTAAAATAATTAAGAGGAAGGATCTCTTGACAATGGTTATTTTGACAAACTTGACAAATAAAATTGGAAATTAGAAAATGAATTTTGCAGAGAGAGAGAGGAACGTTTATGCTGGTTTCATCAAGAACATTCCAAACATTCCAATTTAAGCTTTTTTAACTATACAATTCCTTTTACTATTTATTTTCTATCTTTCCTTTCCATTTGAAGACGAAACACAGTATAGATAGTAAATGATCATTGTTATCACTAGAGAAAGATATAATTGTCCAAAAGAATTTAGTTTTGGTGTGTAAAGTAATTTTTTCAGTGTCAATAGTGCCCTCAAAAAAAAAAAAGAAATCCACAATAGCAAGACCAAACAGAATGTTCATCCACGGGCCCATAGATGGCTAAATGCAAAGTCACAACTTTGCAAGTTAAGTTAAGTAAAAGGGACAACTCAAAAGGTTCATCAACCTTATCCACTTTAGTAGCATTGTCAAATAATGGTACTGAGACTTCAGACCTTCACCGTTCCTCGAAAAAAATGGATAATTGTGATGACAAATAGGTACCTCAATGAAACTTATTAAAAGTTAACCAGTACTTAGGAACATGAAGCAGTTTTTTATATTTATTAGGAAAAAAAATTCAATCAGAAATAGGCTAAAAGTTTGACAGAAATATGTACTGTTGCATCAGAAATATGTACTGCTGGTACATAGGAACATGAAGCAGTTTTCACCTTGCTATCTCACTTGCAATCAGGACTTGCATTATTGTCTTAGATTGACACATAAAAATAAGAAATTTTAGGTGGCATATATGCAAAATAATTGAGTTTCATAGATCTAACAGAACATACATATCTATAACTAAAATTATGAAAGCATGTGATTCCTTGCATTGCATAAATTTTTTATATGACTTGCAAGCAATTGTAACTCACTAGACCCCATGTACGTAAAAACATAATAAATAAAAATATTTTTTTACCTCATCCAGAATAATCGCAACTTTCGGCCATTGAATGAAACTTCCAAATGTGTCTTCGATTTTGACAAAATCTTTATTAACATCAGTTGGGAGAGGAAACTTGAGATACATGTCGTCGACACACGAATCCACCTGCACCTTCATGTGGTCATCTAACAGAGGCACACAGTGCACTGATTCGTCCTTCTTCCACGGCCATACCCTAGCGTTCGCCATCTTGATGTGCTTCTCTCCAACTTTACAAGTGAGATAGCAAGGTGAGATTTCCTTGACATTTGACAAAAAAATAAATCCAAGTTAGACAAAGTTGTACATTTGCCAATTGAAGAAAATACTATCATCTTGAACTTTAGTTGTAAATAAAAGTATAAATACCATAATCGAATCCAGAGGGGTTGTTGTAACTGCATTGGAATGTTGACTGCTACGACGGAATGCCGGACTATTTTGATCTGGCACAGCTTGTTGCTTTTGGACCTCAGATAGTTTTTCAGCCCTCATCTCCTGCCTCATCTCCTCCATCTCCTGCCTCATCTCCTTCACATACTCCATCTCCTGCCTCATCTCCTCCCTCATCTCCAGCCTCAACTCCTCCCTCATATTCGTGTAACACCGTTTTTGTATCTCCTCTGCAAAAGCCGCCATATCAGCTTGGTTAAATCCCCTCTTTCTCGAAGCCCTACATGTATTTAAGCCTTGTTTCCAAGGAACTTGCGCCCCATAACCCCTCGTCCGACCCGGATGTTCCGGGTTCCCTAGAGAAAGCGTGAGCACATCACTCGAGCCACTGACTTCGAGGTCCCCCGAGCTGACCTTTTGTTGCGTGTCTTTCTGTTGAAAAATTGTAAGGATCGATTGAGATAGGTACCAGATGGCATATATCACATTATAAACAGATGGCATATATCACAGAAAAATTGTTCTTTTGAACAGATGGCATATATCATAGAATAAACAGATGACTACAAGGCAGAATAAACAGCCAAAAATACCAGAAATACCAGAAAACTAAAACAGCCAACAATACCAGAAACGGTGTTACAAGGCAGTACAAGTAAAAATAAACAGCCAAAAATACCACATAATAAACAGTACAAGTAAAAATACCAGAAATACCAGAAAACTACCAGAAATACCAGAAAACAGCCAAAAATACCAGAAAACTAAAATAGTACAAGTAAAAATAAATGCTACAAGGCAGAAAACTAAAACAGTACCAGAAAACCGACTCAGAATTTTATTTACTGGCAGTTACAAGGCATACTATCATGATTTTAAGTAAATTGGTCAACACTTACAATGCTATTGATCAGAGCTTCGGTCTTTGCCGGGACCATAAGAGTCCCATCTGGTAAAGTTACCATTCGTCCCAAAACGTAATGTTGGCACCTCTCGTCTTTTATATCTAGGATAGGTGCCAAATCCTCAGAGTTCATTTTGAATTTTTTCTTCCAAATGCGTATTTTTGCTTCGTACCCACGGGAGCCTAAGCGGTGTGGGTTGTCATTCCTCTTGGACAGTTCGCGATTTCGGTCACTTAATTTCTACAACGAAAGAAACATGCATGTTAGGTGTACAAAAAAGAAATATAAAAGACCTGAGAGAAATATAAAAGAAATATAAAAGACCTGTCACTAACAATCAGTAACATCTTTTGATTATACCTCAAAATGTGTGCAGTGCCAATGTCATATCCAACACTAAATGTGGCTTGAAAAACATAACTATATATATGTTAAATAAACTAGAAAAAAATGTGTACATGAACTATATAGCTAGCTCAGAATTTACAGAAATAATATATTTGTTAAAAATAATAAACTTGAACTATATAAGTCTAAATTAAGTCTAGGAGGGAAAAAGTCCAATTCACACACAGTATATATTAAAATCCCAATTAAGATTGTATTTGAGAGCAAAACACAAGTGGTCCGAATAATTCAAAATAAATAAAGTGGTGATAATTTTATTCATGAGTTGTTATCTTTCAAACACAATTTGTTAAATTATGTTTTGGAATTGGACTTGGACAATGGAAAGCACATGATCAAATTACAATTAGGGGTACCACACACACACACAATTCATACCAGAAATATAACAGAAAAAGGGGTACCAACTGGTACCAATTGTTAATAAGGGGTGCATCAGCTCACGAACAAGAAAAATGTATAATACGAGCATTCGCGATTTCAGAGAACATCCTACTTGAGTCATTAAATTTAAATAAACATAGGTAGTATGAAATGAATCTCTTAGTAAAAATACTTTTAGTAAAAGACAATACATAGAAACCATTCGTCCTTGAAACCATTCACATATTATATAAGAATACATAACTGAGTATACAATACATAGATTTGATTTAACAGAGATCATACAACCAAAATTTTAGAGATATTGGAAGCAAAAACAAAATTTTAACAAAGATCATACAACCAAGTAAAACTTAAATCTTTAATTAAAGATTTGATTTAATATTACCTTAAATTCTGGCGTCGACTTCTGCCTCACAAATTCTCTCCAATCTTCTTCACTTATCCAAGAATATTTGCTGAATGGAACTTTGTCTTTCCTCACGTAAAACCTTGTGAGATCACTCTTAAAGTTTTTCCACGCTTCATTCATTTTCTTTTTGGCATGCTTGAAGCCTCTGTCTTTCTTTATTCCCCAAGTTTGCTGTATTTCAAACAATTACATAACATTTGAATTAGTGAAATTTTATTAAACGAGAAAAAAATTTTACATTTTGAACCTAAGTTGTACCTTTATCTCCTCCCAACACTCTTCCTTCAACTTGTCGTCAACTTTCTTCCAATTCGGAATAGTGATAGGAAATCTCTCTTTCGATACATTTGCCACGTATGTCTTGTATTGGCTCAACATTTTCCCCTTTGGCTGCCCATGCTTGTTGAACTTGATACGTAATCGCTTCTTTGCTAACTTAGCACAAGTGGTCCGACCTCTCGTCCTTTTTTGTGGTGCTTCCTCCTCACCACTCGAATCATCAGAAGATGATAAAGGATTGTACTCCTCCATAGCCATCTCTGTAATTACATGATAATTCAACTCATAATTTATTTTTGAGCAAAGTTTGAGCAAAGATGATAAAGGATTGTAATCAAGTAATTAGCATATTGTTCGGTAAAAGACAAAATACATGGGAATTTGTTTATTTACCGGGATTTGCTCCAATTTGATTTTGATGGCTGCTGCCTTCTCCCAACTCAGCTTGCTCTTGACTCTTTTTTTTCTTTTTTTGTTGTGGTGCTTCCTCCTCACTACTTGATTCATCACAAGAAGTTGAAGGATTATACTCCTCGTCCTTCTTAGGGCTGCTGCCTTCTTCAACCCTTCTCTTCCTTGTTGGATCAGTCGTCTTCTTGTTGGAAGGACCGTTCACAACACGTGCGAGAGTGTCAATGCCAAGTTGTTTCATCCTCGAATGGAGGTGGTTGATGTTCTCTTCCCTGGCCTTTTCGATCTCCAATGGAGCTTCTCCCATCTTGACCTATTCGAAATTATAAGAAATTATAAGCAGCAGCACTGATATAAACACAGCAGCAGTACTTAATTAATTTTTTTGTGTGAAAAAGGACAACCAGGTTGTCCTTTGTACCAGTGCTGGATATCAGAACCTGGTTGTCCTTTGTACCAGTGCTGGATATAAGAAATTATAAGAATCACTTAACTTTGAACCTGGTTGCATCAGAGTTTCAATATAAACAGTGTCACATCACAAGTTAGTGGATAAAAGTTGATGCTAATAAGACTAACATACAAAGTCATATTACAACTAATATAGAGTATACTCTAACTAGCAACTAGCAAAATAATAAGAAACTTTACTGAATTTTGGTCAGATTTTAAAGTTTTTAGAAAAAAGAACAGGTAAAATTTCTACCATGTACCACGTACTGCAATTTATACCTGGACAAATAGGTATACCAATTGTCCTTTGTACCATCAATCAAAGCATATGTGAATCGTTTTATCATTTGATCCGGTATCTCATTCTTGGCCTCAATTATCTCAAGGTTTTTGCATGAAGATATTGCAACCCTAGATGGTACACTAAGTTGCACAGATATCCAAATTATTACCCTCAATTATTGGCCTCAATTATCTCAAAGCATACTGAAAAAAATCACTAAGTTGCACAGATATCCAAATTAACTCAAGAAAAGTAAAATTCTGAGAACTTTCAACACAGTAATTCTTCATTTAGTGAAAACAAAACAAAAAAAAAATCAAGAAATGTCATGCTAACATTAATAAGTACAGAAGTAGATTAGAAACTGTGTAAGGTGCAACAAGTAAATATAAGGGGTTTTTGGTACCTGATTTTGGTACCTGATTTATCTATAGCTGACTTGCTATGTTAATTTACACACAAATATAGAGATGCCGAAGTACACACAAAAATGGTGTAAGGTGCAACAAGTATTTCAAAACCATTTTCTTACAGTGTGCAAATCATGTCAAAAGATTGATAATTTCTTACAGTGTGAGAGAGCGGAGGCAGTCGAGGTAGTGAACGGCCAGTCGGTTCAGTTGATTCAGCGGCGCAGTGAGCGGCGCAGTGAACGGCCAGTCGGTTCAGTGAGCGGAGCGGTTACAGTGTGAGAGAGCGGAGGCAGTCGGGGTAGTGAGCGGCGGCAGTGAACGGCGGAGGCAGTCGGAGGCAGCGGAGGCAGTCGGGGTAGTGAGCGGCGGAGGCAGTCGGGGTAGTTGATTCAGTGAAGGGGTTCAGTCGGTTCAGTCGTGCGCAATGAGCGGCGGCGCAGTGAACGGGTTCGCGGCTGGGTTTAGGGTTTAGGGAAATGGGAAGAGAGGGAAATGAAAGGGAAATGGGAAGAGAGGGAAGTCCGAGAAGAAAGGTAAATGGGAAGAGAGGGAAATGAAATTGTGGCGAGAGCAGATTATAATACTTCTTCCTTCTGCTTTCAAAATTTAAGATTTGGCGAGTTAGGCTTTGAGAAACCCGGGAAATGAAATTTTCAGACAAATAAGATCACTGTCTCCGAATTTCATACATAAAATTTCTATCAAAATAGAAATTTCTGTCTGTTACAAACAGTCTGTGCAGAAAAAAATTAATAAATTGATAATACATAATTTTAACAATAAATTTTAACAATAAATTAATAAAATGATAAATTGGTAATAAAATTGATAAATTGATAAATTTACACACAAAAAATTGATAAATTGGCAATAAATTGATAAATTGGCAATAAATTAATAAATTGGCAATAAAATTTTAACAATAAATTAACAAAAATTTATGTAAAATCAGCATAATTTTATACATAAAATTGGCAAAACAAAAAGTACACCTTTAATTCAGAAATATATTGTGTTCCCTTCATGTGTCAAATTTTACGCTAATTCATGTGTCAAATTTCTCCTGCAATAAATATATGTACAACATTAGTTTTATGTAAAATTTAAAGTTAAAAATTAAATTGAATTTAGATCTGGAGTACCTTAATAAAACCACATGTACTAATTAATTAATTCACATATTCTCCATCTTGATGATCATGCCGTAAATAACTTGCATCTTCGAGATCATCATTTCTCACTTCGTTAGATGGCACGCCAACAGAGAATGGGGGTGTTTCTTCAAAATGATTGAACTCTTCCTCATCAACCACATCAAGAACGCCCACTATGCGTCTTTTACCGTGAAGGACAATATGGTGCTTACTATTGAGGGGATCCTCAACATAGAAGACTTGGGTGGCTTGATTGGCAAGTATGAATGGATCATTCTTATATCCCAATTTTTCCAAATCCACGACAGTAAATCCGTACTTATCCACTTGAACACCCCGGCGGTTATCAACCCATTTACACCGGAATAACGGAATCTTAAATTTGACGTAATCGAGCTCCCATATCTCTTCAATTTGACCATAGTACGAGTTCTTCGCATGTACTGCCCGGGCATCTTTAGATCTGGAGAATTCTTCTGATATAGCTACTAGCGTTACACCACTACTTTGATTGGTGCTTTTTCTGTCTTGTTTTATCGTGTAAAAAGTGTACCCATTGACGTCATATGCTTGGTACGTATTCACAATAATAGTTGGACCTCTTGCTAACCATTTTATAGATTTATCTGCCAATTCCTCCTCGCTTTGTCGAATAACTCTATTTTTAATCCATTCTGCGAACTTACTATTATGTTCATTGGTAACCCACCGGTCTCCGTTCGTCGGATTAAGTCCTCTTAAAATGGTTTTATGCTCGTTAATGTATAGAGAGATGTATGTCATGTGTTGTAATACCAACAGGTGTGCTTTTTCATGCAAAGACTTATCAGCCTCGATCGGTTCCAAACCAATGGTTCCCAGATCTTCAACCCGGCCCTAATTGCGTGATTTAGGAATACCAATAGGTTTTACATATGACATATAACTATTATAAAATTTGATAGCCTCCTCTGCAATATAACCTTCTACAATACTCCCCTTGGGCCGATATCGATTTCATACATATCCCTTCAAAAAACTCATGTATCTCTCGAATAGATACATATACCGCAAGAATACTGGATCACAAAGCTTAATTTCATAGACCAGGTGAACAATTAGGTGAACCATGATATCAAAAAAGGACGGAGGAAAGTATATTTCAAGCTCACATAGTGACGACAACATCATGCTGCAATTCATCTAAACTTTCGGAATCGATAACATTGCTACAAATTGCATTGAAGAAAAAACAAAGTTTTAAAATTGGTAACCGTACTTTTTCTGAAAGTATACCACAGATTACAATAGGTAGCATTTGTGTCATCAAAACATGACAATCATGAGACTTCATCCCAATCAATTTTAAATCCTTCATTGACACCAGCTTTTTTATGTTAGCAGAATATCCAGAAGGAACTTTAACACTATGAAGGCATCGACAAAGCCTTCTCTTTTCTTCTTTTGACAAATTGTACAAAGCTGGAGGAAGGTAAGTTCGAGTATTTTTTCCATCTTTGGTCTTTCTCAGTTCAGGTGCAACCTCTCTCCATTTTATGCCCATACTGACCATATCTTTGCGAGCATTTAGTCCATCTTTGGTCTTTTTCGGAATGCCCAACAACAAACTAACTAAGCTTTCACAAACATTTTTTTCAATGTGCATCAAATCAAGGCAATGTCGCACTTGTAATTCCTCCCAATATGGTAAATCCCAGAAAATTGATCTCTTCTTCCAAGTTTCACCTTCCGGGGCTGTTTTTTTCTTAATAAATTTTCCGAATTGAACTTTGATACCTTTAACTCGCAAATACACTTGCTTACCGGTCAGCGGAGAACGAGCCCGTCTAGTCTCAATATCACCATTGAAAGCTTTCTTTTTCTTACGGTATGGGTGATTAACAGGAAGAAACCTACGGTGACCCATGTACACTGTTTTTTTGCAATTTTGTAACCGAATATCAACCGTATCATCTTCACAAACAGGGCAAGCTCTCCTCCCCTTGTTACTATAACCCGACAAATTACCATATGCCGGAAAATCATTTATGGTGCAAAATATCATTGCTCGCAATTTGAAATTTTCCTTACTGTATGCATCCCACACTTGCACTCCATCGCACCATAATTTTTTCAAGTCCTCAATCAACGGTGCTAAATACACATCTATGTCGTTTCCGGGTTGTTTTGGACCTGAAATTAGTAACGACATCATAATATACTTGCGTTTCATAGTTAACCAGGGAGGAAGGTTATAAATACACAATAAAACCGGCCATGTGCTATGCTGACTGCTCATGTTACCAAACGGGTTCACTCCATCTGAACTGAAACCAAGCCTTAGGTTTCTTGGTTCATCACCAAAATGTTTCTTGAACCTTCTGTCAATATTTCTCCACTGAGGCGAGTCAGCCGGGTGTCTGAGTTTTCCATCTGTTTTTCGGACATCGGCATGCCAACGCAACAACTGCGCATCTTTAGGATTTTTGAACAAACGCTTGAATCTCGGTATCACGGGGAAATACCATATCACTTTTGCTGGAGGTCCTTTTCTATATGTATCATCATTACCGTCAGTTTGACCTTTTCTTTTATAACGAGATTCACCACATATAGGACAAACTTCACATTTCTCGTACTCGTTCCGATACAATATGCAATCGTTCGGACATGCATGTATTTTTTCTACATCTAGACCCATAGGACACAATAATTTTTTGGCTTGATAACATGATCTTGGTAACTCATTCTCATCTGGGAGCATATCTCCTAAGAGTTTTAATAAGGCGGTAAAACTTTTATCACTCCAATTGTTACTTGCCTTTAAATTATACAATTTTAACACAGCATGCATTTTTGTAAAATTTTCACAACCAGGAAACAAAGGTTTTTCAGATTCAGCATACAACTCTTGTACATCAATGTCATTTTCATCATCACTAAACATTTCTCCTAAATTGTCATTCGGGTTAAAATTATAATTCACATCCATTTCCTGATCACTATCAACACTGGCATCCTCATCCTCCTGGCCAATCTCAGTATTAGCAGCGGTGCTTGTTTCTCCATAACTCTCTCCATGCCTGATCCAACGTGTATATCGCTCTTTAAAACCACGACGAATCAAATGGTTCTTCACCGTTTCTATAGTGCGAAACCTCTTCAAGTTCAAACAATCTTTACAAGGACACGGAATCGTGTCATCACCCTTTGTCTTCACGTGTTGCTCAGCAAATTTTATGAAACTTTTCACACCGTCTAAATACTCAATGGTATTACGAGCTCCATACATCCAATCTCGATCCATCTGTAATTATAAAAATAATTAGGTAAGAGGTCATGAATGGCTCTTAAAATTACAATTTGGGGCTTACATACACTACTAGAATTTCCGCTTTTTCCATGCGTAGCAATGTTATTTCCATGGGGAGGAAGGGCCCTTGGAAAAGAAATCGAGTTTTCTGACACACTCAACCATTTCCAACGGGGGTCCCATGGAAATAGTAGCGCATGGAAATCCCTGATGTCTGCCTATGGAAATGTTACCTATCCGCCGTTGGAAATACTTTTGCATGACCCATGACCCGCCAAACAGACCGAATACTATATTTTATTGATAGCCCATGGAAATACCTCATGAGCTACCCTTGGAAATAATATGGAAGTAGTGAGACCTATTATTTCCATGAGCTACCCTTGGAAATGTTGTGGTTAGTTTGTTTATATTATATTATAGTGGAGGTTCATGAGCTATTCCAAATTTTGGTTGCAATTAATAAAATCTAATGCAACCTTAATTATTTTAATGCAACAAAATTGGTATACATATGTCATTCTAATATTCGTTGTAATTAGTTATTCTATTAATTCTGATTTGAATAAATACTCTTGAATTTATAATATAAACTATAATATAAAATGAAGACAATAATTAATAAAAAAAAACTTTCATAATACATTAATATATATCATTCAAATTTACATCAATAATAACAAAAATAAACACACTGTCAACTAAAAAGAATAATAAATTAAGACGTTATCGACTTCAAATGCAAGGACTTGTTTCTTGAGTAACAAATCAGACAAGTATAAAAGCTGTCTCCTTGGCTGACAAATCAAGCAAATAAATTTAGGAAGACGGTGACAGCTTTGTAGTAGCTTGTTATCATTCTATATTCCATTATCTCATTGGGGTAAATTTGTAATATCCTTGAGCCCAATTTAACCTAATACCAAGCAAATAAACTGTTCTGATGAGCCAACAAAATATAATATACCCCTTTTAGAATTAATACAACAATTATTATCTAATAGAAAAGAGGGAAAAATAATCCACTATTGTTTTCTTATTCGTTTATGGAGCACTGCGCTAGATTATGAATTTACAGTTCAAGCCTCAGATTTGGAAGCCTATCAAAATCACACACATATATTGAAAGGTCTCTGCAGTGTTTTAAATCAGAAAAAAAAATATTAGATTTTTGTGAGCTGTTTGCACATAGCTGGAAAAGGGAATCTTTTGTACTTGATTAAATTGGTACTATCTGGATAGAACAAAACTATAAAATTGGCTCGAGATTTGTAGCTTAAACTTCTCAATCACACAAAATTTCTCTTGGAGATTTGGTAATATCTGGATAGAACAAAACCATAAAATTGGCCCTAGATTTGTAGCTCAAAATTCTCAATCACACAAAATTTCTCTTGGAGATTATTTCAACAAAATTTCTAAGTCATGTAACCATAATAAAAATCTAACAACAGTTCTAGTTGTAAAAATGTATGAATGAAAACCACAACTTAATAGTGTTAGTCTGTGTTGAAAAAGTGTTTGGTGACAACTTATCAGTCTCACTCAATAAAGTGACATGAACATCAACATATGCAGAATGCTTGAGGTGGTAAAGTTTGTTCCAAACCAAAAGTTCCCCTTCAGTATAGAGACCTGATATATATGATGAATAAACTGAAAGCAAGTTATTATAACTTTAAGTAGTTGACAACGTGACAAGACTGTAACTGGAGTTTGGCTAACAACAGGAACTTAACTCTCAGAGTTGTGAAACCTAGACTTTCCAATGAATATAGTAGTATAGTGTCGTGATTAATAACATTTATGTATTTGGTCTTTGCAAGGTTGGTGAAACTAGTCAGCATTTTTTGAGATTTAGGGTTTACAGTGCTTTGGCAATTGCAGTACTATTGAAAATGGTACCAGATCAATACATGTAAATACCAAAAAATGCAGTACTATTGAAACTTTTACTACCTTTGTCAGCTTGTTTTTTGTTCAAAATAGCCGCATCAGCAAGTCCATTTTTGTTTCCCAGAATACCCTTACAGTTCTCTTCCAAATCAGCACAGACATGTCTTTTGATTACTTCCCCTGCTTTCCGCAACCTCCTATACTTTGGAGGTCACTTGACTGAGTTGGATACCCCACTTTCTGACATGATCCGCCAATTCTCATTTGAGTATGATTACCAAAGGAGTACACAGTTTCCCATTCATCTCAATTTCAATATCTTTCAACTGTGATGCCATTACTCTAGGGGTGTCAGTATTTAAAGAAAAACGGGTAGATTTGACCATAAGAGATTCTGGTACAATTCCCTCCTCCATGTAATGTGTCAGTCTCGGGCTCAGATGCATTTCTTCTTCATTGTCTCCCAACTTGCCACTCGGCGAGTTCAGATCTGCCGTTTCAGTCATTGGTACATCTTTTGGTAAAGTTGGCATAGGCTGTCATTTTAAGAAATCTTTCTAAATTAGATATTACGTAACTCTACCTATGTAAAATCTGCATAGGCTGTCCCAAGCCAGGAAAAAGGAGGAGGGTTTTAATTAATAAGGTGTGGCGAACCAGTGTAAAAAAACAGCCTTTTTTATGGAAATAAAACCCTCAAAGCAACGACCGGTTAGGTTTCATTTGTAGCCTACTCCAGCTTTTTTTGGGACAAAAGACAAGGCTTGGTTGTTGTTGTTTCTAAATTAGAATTACGTTACATTCAAAAATTAAAATAGAAATTAAGCATTACACATGCTTTCAGAAATAGAAAATATATTTTAATACAGATAGCTCTTAGGATCAGAATTTATATATATTAGGGATTTTGCAAAAATTGAGGGTGTTTTGTGCATATCTCTTTCCATTAATTGGCATGCCTGTTATTATGTTTTTTTTTTTTGGATAAATTCAAGCTGGTGCTACTTAAGTAACAAAAATTTAATAACTCTTTATGTACATCAGTGGGAGCATTGTTTGAAATAAAGCAGCAGCTAAATGACACTCAGAATAAACTCTTTAATTGGTTTCAAGATAGATATATGGGGTTGCAGTTCCGTTGGTGTCACTTGTGACAGTAATTATCGTGTTACTGGATTGTAAGTTACTTTGGCAAGTTCTTTTGTATGGTACCAGAGTAATGGTACCAGTTGACATTGCAATGGTTTTCTTTTAATGGAAAATCGGTGGGAACATCAAATTCTAAACAAACGATAAACGATAAATCGTGTTACTGGATTGTAACCAACTCTGCCTACCGTTTCTAAACAAACGATAAATGAAAAATTGGAAAACAAATTTTACTTTTTTACTTATAACTCCTTTTTTTTTCCCTCTTTCGGAACATCAAATTCTAAGGGATTTACTGGTACTTTATCTCCATCTTTGGCAAATCTGGCATACTTGAAAAGATTGTACATTGTTATCATATATACATATTTTGTTTGTTACTTATAAAAGCATAAGTTACTTATAACTGTGTTTATTTGAATTTGCGCAGATCTTTGGTGGATAATAAAATAATAGGTGGGATTCCTGAGCAGCTCGGAAATTTTTCTAGCTTGAGTGTTTTGAATTTACGAAATAACCTCTTGACTGGAGCAATTCCTGTCTCTCTTGGAAGATTATTGGAACTTCAGATTCTGTAAGCTTTATATTTTTCTTATTAATTCATGCTATTCTTGTGGATATTTTTGTGTTTATCAAGCCTAAGGCAACAGTAACAATAATGTGTGACAATTAATGAAAAAGGTATTAGCCTTTAGATGGAAGCAACAGTAATGTGTGAGGAGGCAATAGTAATGGAAGGAGTTGTGCAAGCAGGTTCTGGGGTTGAGAGAGGAGAGATCGGGTTCGAGATCAGTCTGATCGGATCACTATTATGAACTGGAAGCAAAGAGTCAAAAGAGCTAGAAGATCTTCAATTCTGAAATCTGATATTTTTGTTATATTTTTTCTTAAATGCTGATAGCTTGATATAAAGAAGAAGGGTATAACTGTCATTGTAATATTTTATTAATATTAATTTCTATTTGTAAGTAACTAAATTAAGAAATGGAGACCATAAAAAATAAAACACAGTACATATCGTAATTTCATAGTTTTAGATTTTTGGCTAAGCAAAAAAATATTATGTTTGGCGGAGTTATAAGCAGGGGTATAATTTTGTGTTATCCCTACATCAAAGTGATATCAAACATGCATAGTCATTCTAAGTGTTTATAAGCGAACGGTGCACTCATTCTTCCTTATTCGATCTGGAGGAATGATGAATCAAGTCAAATTTGATGACACTCTAAAAGATAATTGGACATAATTTCTATAGGAAGGGGACAACTATTACATTATTTTTGCTGAAAAAGCACTTGAATTGGTTTTTATGGAGAAACAAAATTAATCCTTTCAGGCAAATTAAGGCACAGATAGCACCATAGAAAAAGATAATTAGGGGAAAAAAGAGAGGAGAGATACCTTTTAGAGCTAGAAAGAAATTAGGCAAGATTGATCAATTCTCTTCCGTGGTACCGGTGCTGGTACTGGTACCGGTGCTGGCCTGACGGTGACCACAACAGTCGCCTTAGGCAGTGCGCGCCAGTTGGACGGTCAAAGCCTTAGTTGGAGCGGCGGCAAAAAAAAATCGAGTGAGAGCGGAGAGAGATAAACCTAGGAACGACGGACGGAGCGTGTGAAATTTTTGTTTTGTTTTGTGTTTTGGCTTCGCGTCCAAACAACGCCGAATGATTTGAGGAGAGCGGGAGAGGAATATTAGTGAAATTTCGGGAGGGAAACTAAGGAGGGAAACGAAAATTTAGGGGTTTTGGCACGATCATTCATCTCTGATTTGGTTTTGGAAGAAAAATACCAAGTCCCAGCGAGTGAACAAGGACCTCTCTAAGTGCCAGAGAGCATTTGTGATGGATGCACATGCCCACGATTTTAAATCACCTGAGGTAACATAATATTTATGTTTAGATCGGGGCCGTATGATCAGAATTAGCACGGTTACTAAAGAATTCAGATGATTTCATCTAAGGCGGATCTAAACAGAAATATTATGTCACCTCAGTGAAATAGCCCTCATGCCCATAGCCTCTGTAATGGAGACATCCATTGGTAATCATGACCCTTCATCACTCATCAGACAGCTCATATCAACATATGATAAAATTAGTGATTTTTGCACAACAAATAATATGAATAAATTCCTAAAAAAATAATTTATACATTTATACATGCCCTGTGACCAAATAATGCTTATAATTGTTAATTTCATATAATTTCATCAATATTTGCCTCTTAAAATTGAGCCAATAATTACGGACCGTTCATTTTTGAATGAGTAATCAACGGTCGATCTGCAGTGAAATAATTTCAAATTAGTTTTTAAATGATCAGGGGAAAACATTGAACGCAACCAACAAAAAAAAACTGAAGTTTCAATATGTCGAAGCTTCGATCCGACTTGAAGTGTCTATGGCCCTACGATGTTTGTATATTCTGTTGGCTTGATGGATATGTAGATGAACATAAAATTTTATCAAACTTCACTACAATAAAATGAATGCGATATTCTTCAATTTGAACGGTTCCGATCGACCACCAAACAACGTTTGTCTTTGTTCCTTCATTAACTCACCCAACAAGAGTTGATGTTCTATAGCCATGCATGTTTGACATAAGTCATTGATGCAACAAATACTAAGTTTTTAATTAACATATTGTTAAATAATTTTAAAACACCTCAAGACTAACATGTAACCTATATGCAATTTATTTAAATTTACAAAACACTAAGTTTCTAATTAACATTTTTTATTTAATTTGACATTTCACATCAATTAAAATTATACATATTATTCATTCATGTAAAAAAATTAATTTTTTTTAATTTTTTTCATATGATTTATTATGCATGCATCACAATAATTTTATTTTGTTTCATTTTCATAATATTTTCAGTTTAAATATTTTTATATTATTTGATGTACATCCATTACATAATTAGCAAATATCAACCTCCAAGCCATCCGATAGGTAATGAATGGTCCTGATGTATTCATTTGAGGTGATTTTGTTAGCAGAGCAGTTTCGATTTTATGCAGCGCACAACCTATATAATTTAAGGAGCGTCCAATTTATTTGACACACTGCTTGAAGCTAAAATTGCTCTGTTAAAATCTATACTTGCCAAATTTTTTGTTCTCCCATACATCCAGAGAAAATTTAGGCGCCTACTCATCCATCCGAGAACGGAGTAGGTCCGGTGCCCAGCGGACCTACTTCTAGGTTCAACGAGTACGATGACCATTCGATCTAATTTAGATTTGCGCGCACGAACATCGAAACAAACACGCACACATTTTAAAGTATTTTGCACGAATCTTAAAGCAAATAGACGGTGATTAAACCCATCGAACAAGAGTAGGTCCGATGCCCATCGGACCTACTCTCAAGTGCATCCAGAGAGGATTGTTCACATCCTCCATTTTCTCCATGTTCCCTTCTATTTTTTTCAGCAAATTCGATTTCCTCTGATTTTTTCCAAATCCCCGCCTTCCTCTATCAATTCCCTAAGTCCCGCCTTTCTCTCGGATTCATATCCAGTGCAGTACTGTAATAGGGAATATTTTACAATTACTTGATCTGGACCGTTCTTTTTAACTTGGCACGAATCTCAAAGCCCAATAATACTGCCCCCTCAGTCAGCCCGAATCACAAACCGGCTGAGAGTTAATCTCAAACCGTAAATAGTTAATTGCAAAAGGGAATCTTTTAGGTACCATCGAGGATATGGATCCCTTTCTCTCAGCCGCCTTCCCTCCCTGAAAAAGAACCCTAATCCTATCCCCCCTCCCACAAAATACCATGTATTTCCTTCATGCCATCTCTCTCGTGGTCTCTCAAATCCGACTCCTCTCTCGCCAAAACCTCAAACCTAAAAGCCCAGTCGCATTCTTCTTTCAATTTTCACTCTCTCCCGATCGATCCCATTTCTCCTCTCACATGACCGATCTCCTTTCCTATTTCAATTGTTTTCATCAAAATCTAGCGCTGGAGGGGTTTCAGAGCTAGGGGTCCAGCACCGACGAGATCCTGATCTAGGTTTGAGATGGCCTTTATCGATTTTTATCGCATTTCTCAATAATTTTGACTTAGATTGGATCTGTGAAATCGTTTAGACTTATCAATTGAATACATGTGATCAATTTCAGGTTTCGTTCAAAGTTTAGGGACACCTCTTGAATCAAATACTCCTGGTCACAGGTTTGAAAGAGTCTTTTCTCATTTCTTTGAAATTTAATTGGCTATTGTATCTCAATCTCAATGTTTGATCTTGTTTTAAGTATGTTGGTCGGATATGGGTATTCAATTTAATGTCAGATCAAGTTTGGGCATGACTTTCTGTAACACAACAAGTTTCAATTCAGTTTGGCGGGTTAATGTTTGCCTTCCATCATGATCGAATTTACATTTGATTTAATCATGTTTCTAGGAAGTGTTTAAGCTTGTGTTAAGTTCGGGTTGGTACTGGATAAGGTTTAGAGACAGACATTGTCTTTGTTCTTATGATTTTTTTTTAGTCATAAGCATTTCACATCCCTATTGTTGTTCTTAATTTCATTATGAGCACTTCATTCAAGGTCATATCTATGTCAATTAGATATGCAGCAAGCCTTATACCAAACTATGTAAGTATGTATGTACATGTGTTGTGCTACATATGTCAGTAGCTCAGTTATGTGTCTCCTTATTTTCTTTATACAAAGTCATAATTTGAGTTTGTAGTATTGTTTTTATAGCTTCTAAGACTACTCTAGAAATTAACTAATTTAAGATCAATTTTACCTTCCATCGTGCAATTTGACCCCAATCATACCTAGTAAAGCCCAAGTTTGAAGTCTAGTTCGGCAATTTATTTTTCTAAACCTGTACCGATGCAAATACCATTCATTCGGTACTTAAATTTGGCCTATATCAAAAGGAGAAACATAATTTCATAGTTCCGTTTCTGCTTAGTTTGAATTCAAAATGTATAGCTTGCCTAAATTGATTTACTCCTTATCTTTTCCTTTCAGGTTTTTTTTTAGATCGATAAGGCAAACATGGTGAAGGATACAGAATATTATGATATTTTAGGTGTTAGTATAGATGCATCAGCTGCAGAAATAAAGAAGGCATATTATCTCAAGGTGCCGCAAAAAACCCTCTTATTTCTCATAACAATAAAAATTAAACTCATCTGATAGTTTCATATTCTTTAGGCAAGGTTGGTACACCTAGATAAAAATCCAGGGGACCCACAAGCTACCCGCAATTTCCAGGTTTGTACCCTTTTTAATGCTTTAAGTAACAGTTTTCTCTCTTTACCATACCAGTAAGACCTAATACCAGTGTTTACCTTAATACACATGCGTCTAATAAGTTCTCTGATGCTGACAAGGTCAAATTGAGTGCATACTGCTAAGTAATTAAATTGACTTGGCATTTATTTTGGATTTAAATCAATTGATTTGGCACTAACTAACAGTGTATTTGCTGTCTGAATAAGCAACGCATCATCAGTGACTCGGAACTTAATTGTGAAGTCGCACCTGGATAAAGTGCTTCCTCTCTTCCATTTATCAGCACATATTGTTTTATTCTATTTCTTTTCTTGTCTTTTGAATGAAATTGTGTAATACTGTTTTTTGTTACTACATTTTCCATTTCAGGCACTGGGTCTTGCTTACCAGCAGTTGGGCATGTTTACTGCATATGTAAAGGTATATATTTTGTGAGTTTAGGCCCTTTGTATCAAAATACTTGAAGGTGGCATTTGTCGAAGGACTTCATGAACTTCATATTTGATCGTTCTTTGTCAGATCCATTCAGAGAAATTTTATATTGTGGGAGACTGGGATTAGATAGAGTAGTTTTCTTTGAGTGCTTCATTGATTTTTTTCTTCTTCTATATATATATATTTTGATATCCACTTTTTTAGGATCTTCTACACCACAGACATTCGACAACATTTTTTTTTCTCCATTTTGTTTGGTTTTTGGAGATTAAAATGACGGGGTGTTTACTTACAGGTTAGGGGCTATCTCACAAGAAAAATTATATTTAGAAAAGTCGGATGATTGTTATGCTTGGAGATTTTATGGGCAGGAGGAAGTTCAAAATTAAAAATATCCAAGGTACAAAGTCTTTAACTCCGACAAGATTAGTGTCTGTTTTGATTTATACAAAGTATTCACTAATTTCAACCTCCGTACCAGTAGCCAACGGAAATATGCCCTAACTGGTATCAACAAATACTGTACATGTACTTTTCCGAATTATGTTAATTAGGAATCTTCCTTTTATTTTAGAAGGGAGTCGGTTATGTTAATTATTTTCTTTAATTAGGGCCATGTCAGTCCTGGGTACCAACATGTACTTTACATCCAAGATTTTATTTATTATTATTTAATTTCAATTATTCAAATTTTAGCAACTGAGATTTAACTTCTACAGTGAGGATAAGTCAAAGTATATGTCCAGGCAAAACTTATCATCGTCCATGATAAATAGCAGCAAGGTAGAGTACAATTTTTAGTAACTTTTCACATTTTTGCAAAATGCATATCCAAGCTAATAATAATAATATAATTCTCATGATTTATTTTCTTAATATTGTAGGTGACAGACTCGATAATTTCACATGAATGTTTACTGGACAATTGCTTGATAAAGCACAACATATTTACTTAATATCAACCCGCTCTTCTAGTCTGGACAAAATCTTCATTTTAGGCATAGAGGATCTAGAAGTTCTAACATTTGAACATCCTTGGGGTAACTTTTTTTCTGTAAATTTGTGTTAATGGGTGGTGGGTTTATTTTGGGACAATGTGTTGTACAAGTTCTTGCAATTTAGTACTGATTTTTGTAATGCTTTTTGGCATTTTGGTACAACGTATGATGATTATACTATGTCGATTAATGTTAATTATATGTTTTTTTCTCTATATTTCAATGTGTTTGTTAATTTGGCTGAATAGGAATTGGGGAATGTAAACGGGTCGGTACCGGGTCGGTACAGGGAGGATTGTTCACATGTGGGCATTCTGGTAATAAAAAAACGAGGTCAGTATTTCCGTGGGTATGTCCAAGGAAGTAGTAGCGCCCAGATCTGACCAGGTGGGCCCACATTCAATGGCCATGGAAATGCTGGAGTGGGTCCCACGTAAATTGTCCATGGAAATACTCGAGTGGGTCCCACGTAGATTGCCATGGAAATACTCGGGCCTCTTCCTTGGAAATAGACAGGTGGGACCCACGCTCCTTCCCTTGGAAATACTCGGTGGGTCCCTCGTTGGATCCCCTTGGAAAAAGTAAGGTGGGTCCCACGGATGCTCCCCATGGAAATAATCCAGACGGTGGCCAAGTTTGAAAGTTTTTCCATGCGCCCTTTTTCCATGAGCTGGCTCATGGAAAAAGCCAGAATCAGGTATTTCCAACGGCGCCCTTGGAAATACTGACTATTTCCAACGAGGGTATTTGCAACGGGAGTTTTTCCATGGGTATCGCATGGAAAAAGTCATTTTTGGGCTTTTTCCATGCGTAAGCCCATGGAAAAAGCCATTTTTCTCCCCATGGAAAAAGCGGAAATTCTAGTAGTGATAGGGCCGGTGCACAATCCTAACCCACTCTTTGAATGCTTTGTCTCAGTAGTGAGCACATGTCAGCGGGATTTGGTATTTAAGAAAAATTCGGCAGCATTTCCCCTTTGTTCCCCAAGTACGCGTAAAAATCACATCCGTTTGGAGATGAAATCCAATACGTACTCGTGGGAACAATTAAGGACAAATGCTACCACATTTTTCTTAAATACCAAATCCGCTGACATGTGTTCACATCCTAAATGAGACAAAACATTCAAAGAGCAGTCCCAACAGGGAACTATTCAAAATTAATCCCTATTGGATTAATTTTGAACGGGCATCGACCTAAAAGGCATACTAAATGTTCAAGGCAAATTGGATAGATCGCACAATACAATAATACTAAGCTACAAACTATTCCATATATAATTGGGTTGAAATTAGAAAATACCAATCAACATAAAGCCATTAATCTAACCCATTAACAAATTTAATTAAATTTACCTTCTATTTTGAAGTAGTACAATCTCCTTTGAGCATCCAGAAATAAAACAAGGCGTACAATTTCCAAATCTCTTATAAGCACCGCTACAATTTGCAAATTACAAATTTTAAATTTTAAAGACATAATTCAAACTAAATCAACCAATTGTAACTTCGAGAATAAAGTGAAATAGTTAGAAGCAAGCAATTACCATAAGCACCAATTTAAGTTTTTTTGAAGGTTAAAGGCGTAGCCCTTAACATTTTATATTAAAAAGGAAAAAGTTTAGTTACATCGCCTCTAAAGTCTGAATTATAGTACTCCCTAGTACTAATATTTACAACAGTACTAATATTTACCATAAGCACCAATTTAAGTTAGAAGCAAGCAATTACCATAAGCAAGCAATTACCACAAGCAATTACCATAAGCACCAATTACCATAAAATGAAATAGTTGTAACTCAATTACCATAAGCACCAATTTAAGTTTCTTAACAAACCAACTATTTATTTGTCTAAAATAGAAAGAAAAAAAAAGTTACATCCTTTCCAACTTTAAGATAAGTTAATACTAGCCTACGGGCAAAAGCTTTAAAAGAAAAAAAAAAGATGAGTTAATACGTATATTAGAATTTCTTATTTAAAGAGGTTATGCATAATATCGACACAAATTTTATTACTCAAATGGATTATGCATCAAATAATGTAGTCCCATATATGAAAGATGTAATGTTTCCAACTGGACTGCTCTTGTTTATCCTCTAAGAATAACAGAGTATAAGCCCCCCACCCTAAAAAAAAATAAAAATAAAATAAACAATGCCACAACATGAAGACATGAATTTCTATTCATTTATTGCTTATCAAATTATACTTTGCCAATAAATGTACAATTGTTAAAGGGACAAAGGCAGCTCAAAATATGCTACCCTTGTGAAAAGTGGAAAATACAGAAGAAAAAAATAACACAAAAGGATAACCTATATGATAATTTAGGGTTTAGTTTTCAGACAGCAATCTGAGGAGGTAGCATACCTGGCCTTATCAATTGAAATAGTTAGAAGGAAAATGAAATAGTTACCTGGCCGTATCAATCTGATGAGGAGGCAGATATTCTCTTTTTCAAGGAAAGTTGAAGGAAAGTTGAGAGTCGAGGGTGGTCGTAGATCGCAAAGAATAACCGATCGTAAAGAATAACCAATAGTCGAGGGTGGTCGTATCTCTTTTTCAAGGAAACGAAAACAGAAAGGGAAGTTGTTTAGAAGTTAGAGGAACCTCTCAGAAGAGCGAAATGAAATTTTACGAGCTGCTGATCGAAAGAGAGACCGGGTAAAGGAAAGCTATTTAGAGGTTAAAAAGAAAATTCACCGACGGTGCCACCCAAAAACCGTCAGTAAAAGCTCCAACACCGTCGGTTTCAGTATAAACCGACGTTAACCTAGGTCATTATCAATTACAACAGAGAGCAACACCGGCTGTTTTATTAAACAAACCGACGGTGTAGGGTGTTAACCAACACCGACTGTTTTTATAAAACAGTCAGTGTTGGAGACATATTAACACCGACTGTTCTTGATATAAACCGTCGGTGTAGACAGTGAGCAACACCGACTGTTTTGTGAAAAACAGTCAGTGTTGGAGAAAAATCTACACCGACTGGTTTTTAGACAAAACCGTCGGTGTAGGTAGTAAGAAACACCGACTGTTTTTAAAACTGAACAGTCGTGTTGGTGACTGTTCAACACCGACTGTTATTTGAGGAAAACAGTCGGTGTAGGATATGTCAACACCGACGGTTTTTTTAATAACAGTCGGTGTTTCTTCACTGACGGTTTTGTGTAATTGAACAGTCGGTGTTGTCCTTCTTCTTATTTGCAATTTTAGCCGCAGTCTCTACACCGACTGTTACATATTAAAACAGTCGGTGGTTGAGGGTCGGTGTAGGGGTTTTTGTACTAGTGAAATGATCATTTGCATGCTGTTATAAGTTAAAAGTACTTTAATAGATCTCAAATTGTGTGAATGGTTGTCAAATAATCTAATTCTAAAGTAACAGTGGTAAACGGCTAATACTTGAACAATGAAATTTAAATTTTGTTCTGCCACAGAATAACCAAGTCTTTCAAAAACAAAGAAGCAACCACATGCAAGAACGGTGAAGAACATGCATATATAACGAGTTAGCGACACTCTCACCAAACCAGCCGATGCGTCCTACAGCTATTATTCGTGGAATTATCGAATTCGCATTCTCTGCATTAACTAAAAAAAAAAAAATTTAAGTTAATGTATCTGGACCGTCCGATCTAATTTAAGATCCATACGAACTAGATCTGCACTAATATTAAAAGACTCCTTGTTTTATAAACATGAGCGGGATTGGCTCCGTTTAAAATCACACGGTTGAGATGCATTAACTCAAAAGATGTTCTTTCCAGTTAATGCAGACGATACGGACTCGGAATTATCTCCCAATTGCTTACGGGCTTTGATAAAAAAAAAAAATAATCATCTCCCAATCAAAATAATGCAGCCAATCACGTGGATTGGTTTTCGAAATAAGCGAAGGCTGTTTCCCGCTTGTTTTCTTCGAAAGAAGTGCCCTGTACACTTCTGCCGAAAGCCATAAGTCTCTCTCCTTGGTCCTTGCCTATCTACCGAAGTCCGCGTTATCTCGTGCTCCGGAAATAGTGTCCCACTAAAAATAAACAGAAAAGTATAATTTCCAGCTCAAGCCTCCAAACACTGTCAGACCAATTTATGAGTCCCACACTGAATCTCCAGCATTGTGTCAAGTGCCTTTCACGTGCCGTGTCATGAATTTCCAGCATTTTGTACATAATTTATTATTATACGGCTAGCTCTCGTGTTATAGATATAAAATATGAAAGTGTACTGTTAAAAATTGTACTCGTATGTCTTTCTGAAAATAAAAATAAAAAATTGTACTGGTGTGAATATTCCGACATTTTTATTAATATCCAGCGTAAAATAGAAATTAATAAATATACTCAGGTCCTCTCGAAGAAGTCTTCATAAAGTTTTCAATCTCAACCAATTTCGGAATGGACTCTGCTGCTTTTCTCTAAAAAAAGCATGGTTCTATTTTTCCAATCTCAACCATTCAAAATTGTTGAG
Source organism: Carex parvula (assembly GCA_025461045.1). NCBI lineage: Eukaryota > Viridiplantae > Streptophyta > Magnoliopsida > Poales > Cyperaceae > Carex > Carex parvula. The sequence goes on from JAJGRW010000801.1 coordinate 388,006, forward strand.
ATTTATGCATGAAATTTTTTTTTATCGAGATACGTAATCACTCAAAAGAGAGCAATGTTTCTTTTAATATTTATAAACTCGGAAATGCTATCGGTTCGGACTGCAAGTGCACAATCCTTATCGAGTAGTATATTCGAGGTCGATCCACAGGGAATATTGGTTCAATGCTTTGAGCGATCGAATCACAATCTTTCGAAAGGCTAGATGAAATCTGTAAATTGAGAGATGTTTGTTGATCAATGTAAATTAGGAAGCAATTAAAAGTAATTAAAATAAAGATAGAGATGAGAATTCTTAGGATTTCGGCACACCATTGCCACTCAATCCGCCTTGACAATATATTCATGTTGCGTCTGATTTCATGTTGTTGTTTAATGAAAGATACCACATAGGTCACTGCGATTTATGTTACGCGAGAATGACAGATCTTTCACCGAGATTCTACATAGGACACTGCGATTTACCTTACGCAAATGTCTGATCTCTCAAATACCCCAAATTACTACATAGATCACTGCGATTTACTTTACGCAAATGATGGAATTTGGTACGCATTTTGTTGGTCTGGTTTATGGTTTCCCCGCTAAGGTTTTCTTCACATAAACCTAATAGATCTCAACGAGGCTAACTCATACAAATAGTTTCTCTCGCCATTAAAGCACTGTCACTACTCTAACGGTCTCAAACTAGATCATTGAAATTAGGTGAAGAGATAATAAATCACAAAAGCATTTTGCTTCAACAACAATGAATCATAAACAACAGAAATATATATATCAAAACATCAAGAGTAACAAGGTTTACTGCCTAGCCCTAAGAAAAGGAACTTAGCCGCGGAACGGCATAGTTACAAGCACTCCTCTCTTCTCACTTTAATCAAATCTAACCCTAATTACAAAGATGAAGTATTCTTCTGCCCAGGGGCCTTATATAGGAGTGTAGGGACGTGTAGAGGTTGATTGGAGGCTAAGAAATCAATCTGGAAACAGCTGTCGGCAGTTATTCCCCAAGAGACGCCTTCGGATACGGACCGTATCAGTTGATACGGTCCGTATTAGGACCTCGACGGTTAGGGTTTAATGCTTCCAGCGCTATCTCCTGGTCTATGCTAGGCCTGGTCCGTATTAGCCAATACGGACCGTAACAGAGACTTAGTCGATGAGCGTCGCTGATCCGATTGACCCGATTCTAGCTCCATTTGATGTAAAATAGTCTCAAAACTTGTATTCTGCAATAAAACATAAAGAAGGGTGACAGTAGCCTTTTTCTCTAATAAAGTAAACATAAGTGTGAGAAAATATGTAAAACCTAAGCCAAAACCCTACGTAAATCATCGTTATTTTGACTCTGATCACGCCTCCCAACTTGAATTGTTGCTTGTCCTCAAGCAATGACATCCCAGCTGGTCAAAGATCCTGTCTAGGTTAAACCATACAATCTCAAGGACTTGTTTAAAATTTAAATTAGGGCTTAGGTTTGGTACAATTGGCATGACAATAAAAATTTAGAACTTCTAAAATATTCATGATCTCTCCCTTGAACAATTTATTCACCCCATGATTGACCTCATTATGCTTACCCTAGAAAAATTATTATTGAGCAATCTACTTCACAAATATCCTTAAAATTGAGAGTATTAATTTCCCCTTTGATTATAAATGGATCCCTTCCAATCAATAGGAATTCTAATGATATAAATTTTAATTTTCCTTCCCAATTGATTGGAGCAAAGTATGACAACTAAGTGTGTTGGTACTTGTGACTATTTTTTGAAATTTAAATATGTACAAAAACTTAAAATTTGGGAGGTTTTCTTGAGCCTATTGGTAACAAGTCTTGCGTAGGCACCCGTACTCTTTTTATCCTCCATCTTTTATTCTATTTTTTTCTTTTTCTATATTTTTCTATTTTTTTTGGTTTTTTCTCATTTTCGATTTTTTTTTATTTTTCTATTTTTCTGAAAAATGAAATAAAATATTTTTGTGTCACAAGCACCATAATTACACACAATTCCAAGTATTCATTCATACAAGGAATTATTGCATAGTTTCGCTATGGGTCTATCTATAATAAATGGGTATTTTAAAACACTATCAAATTTAAAAGACCTTGCAAAAATAAATTACTCAATAAATAAAAATTCTAGGGTTTGCAATTTTTTATCAACTCTCATGGTTAGCAATTAATTGTTCACTTTGAAATCACCAATAATTAAGAATTCTGAATTTTTGGTATCATGACCAATCGTCTAAACCTTAGTCAAATTCAATTCAAAACAATTCCTATTTGATTAATCTACTCCTAAGGAAAAATAAAAATGCAAGCTAGCTAAAAAGCTCAATCTAATCATTCTAGAATTTTCGGTAAAGCCTCTAACCCTAGTCAAAAATTGAGTAAAACTACTAGCACCTAAGAATTTAAAATTACGAAAAATTAAATTGCGAAAAATTTAAAGATACATGGTCAATTTACCCTCTACCCCCCGAATAAAATTGAGCATTGTCCCCAATGCTCGAGAGATAAAAGTAAAGGAAGTAATAAAGTATAAAGACTGGGGGAAGATACAACTCACTGCACCTCAATCCTGAGGTGGTGGAGGTGGTGGTGGTCGCTGGATCTCCTCGTAGAATGTCGGGTCGAAGAGTCCGTATGGTGGCGGCTGGTACTCGAATCCGGAGTCGAGAGCATACTGATAGTACTGCTGTGCCATGTAGCGCGTCTGCTGGATCTCGCGCCTACTCTCATCTACACTCCTCCGGACCTCCTCCATGCTGTTTCTTATTTCACTAACCTCTTGCTGAATAGTTGAGCTGTTGTGTTCCATTTGTTGGGTGGTCTCTCTTGTTGTCAAGGTAAGCTCGTTGAGGTTAGAGTCCATCCAATTTACATTTGGATGAACTGATCAAGCTCGGTTGAAGGGGCATCAGATGGTGCCGCCCCTGAAGACTCGGCTCTCGCTGCCGATGTGTCTGCTTCCCATTCTCGCTGTCGCCGATCAATATTAGCCTGATGTTGCGTTGCGGCTTGGCTCTCGATTACATCAATGTAATCTTGAGGTGGCTCATAGTCCGGTGGCGCGTGGCGTGCCATCTTCCAAGAGGCCCTACCACGGAGATTGAGATGTCGAAAAGGGAATTGGAGGGTTCCCTTCGGTGATTTGTAGAAGTAGGGACCAGGGTAGTGGCCGGTGACAATTTTCATGGCTTGAAGGCATGGTATGTCAATTTGTGTGAGCCCGCTTGCCTCTTTGAGATGATCGATCGGCAAAGCGAGGTGATTGGCCAAGATTGTGGCCACGAATCCAATGGAGATCTTGCCTTTTTCTTTCTTGGGAAGGGTGACCTCACGAATTTGTTTGCAAAGGAGATGTCCGAGGTGAGGTCGCACCGGTGTTGGCTCGATCATGCATTTGAGGAGGTAGAGTTCGGGTAGTGTTACTTTGGATGAACTCTCGCCTCTTGCGAAAATGGAATTGGCAAGGATGACTTGCAAGAGGCGGACTTGGGGGTGAATGATTCTGCTTGCCGGTCGAGTCGAATTTTGGTTGTCTTCTGTGATGCTGTACCAAAACTCACGGCAGTCGGGAGAGTCTAAAGTGCCATCATCGGCGAGATTGAAGATGGCGCAGAAATCACTCATGGAGACTGTGTACTGCTCGCCAAGCATCTGGAAAGAAATGGAGTCATCGTCGTATCTAAATGTCACAAGGAACTCCCTCGTGAGAACCTTGTAGATCTTAACTCCTTTGATTAGGTTGAGGAATCTCCAGAGTTGGATGCGGTTTGCGAGTTGCTCAGTTTGTGCAAGGAGGCCTAGTCGCTCGAGTGTTTCCATGTCGATAGATTTATGGTATATGACCTCCCTCAACTTCATCTTCTCATAATTGGATGTGACTAATGGATGTCGAAAGATGGGTTGGTACTCGGTTGGCCGGGTTTCTTCCATTGGTTCATCGGAGTCTTCCTCCTCAAGACCGAAATCCCGTGGGTTAAACTCCTCCGGGTGATAGTCCGCATCTGAGACCGGTGTGTCTCTGACGGACTCCTGAGTGTGGGTACGGGAGGATGAATGGTCGGAAGATTGTGGTTGTGAGCTAGAAGACCGGGAGGATCGGCTAGAGGAGCTCTGCGGTGAACTACTCGGGCCGGCACTTCCGAGGGCTTTCCTGGCACTCCTTGTAACTGCTCCTAAAATATTTTTCATTTTTGGGGCCATTTGCGAAAATTAAAACTCTCTGTTACGGACCGTATTGGTCAATACGGTCCTATTACGGACTGGTAGGTCGGTGAATTTGGCCGAGTACCGGACTGATTACGGATCGTATTGGGTCAATACGGATCGTATTAAAGGGGTTGAAGAAAAAGCTGCTAAGTACTGGACTTGTTTTCTGGTAAACTATTACGGACCGTATTGGTCCAATACGGACCGTATTAAACTGGTAAAAACAGGGATTTTGACAGAAACCTAATTTTTTTTGTGATTTTTGCGATTTTGTGAGAATAAAACTAGATTCTAGACTAATGTAACAGAGAAATTAAAATTAAAACAAATGCAAAACGAAATTAAACTTTGAAATTGAATAGGGGTTTAGAGAAACCGAAAATTGGAGAAGTTGATTCGAATGGCCGTCGGATACGGACCCGATACGGTCCGTATTGGGGCAGTGGCGCGGAGAAGGAGGCTTGCGGCGGCTTCAATGTCGAAGGAGGTGAGATTGGTGGTGAAGATCGGCGGCAAGGAAGGGGCTCGGTTTTGGGCACCAATGGAAGAGAGGGAAGGAGAAGGGATAGAGGGAAAGAGAGTAGAGAGAGAGAGAGGGAGAGAAAGGGTTTAGGGGTTAAAACGAAAATGGTTAACGGTTAAGAGACGTGATTCGCGCGGGATTTCAAACGTCTCTCTTAACGGGTTCGCATCTCCCGAACTGGCTTTCATTACGGACCGTATCAGCCAATACGGTCCGTATTAGGCCTGTTAAGTTCAAACCCAATAACCGTTAAGTCTAACTCCTTTGAATACGGCCGTATCAGCCAATACGGTCCGTATTCACCACTTAATTCCTGCTTCTTACTCTATTTTTCCTCGTATCCATTGGCAAGATCTGTACCAGCCAATACAGGTCGTACCAGAGAGTATTTTCCATCTTCCATGATGTTGCTAAATCGAGCCTTTCCTTCGGTATGCTTACCTGATCATAGGAAAAAGGTGGGTATGAGTTGTTTCTTTGTTTGAGTCCTAATTGAATTGAAAATAAATAATTATGCGAAAATATAAAAATGGCCTTGGGTTGCCTCCCAAGAAGCGCTTGTTTTAAGTCATTAGCTTGACTTTGTGTCGCATCAGTCTCTTCCAGATACCCTCCCGTCAATGCAAACGGGTTGCTTGTCGGGTGGCTCGCCTTCGGCGTTGTATGGCGCAGAAAGTTGCACAGCTGGTATGGAAGGTGTGTGCATATGTTAAAATGTCTAAGGGTTCAATGCTCTCAGTTTTGAAACATTGGGAGAGAACATCGAACTTGAAACATCTATTTCTTTCTACAATTCCTTCGGTTCACCCTCGACAGACCTACGGCTCATAATCAGTCTATCGAGAGAGTTTATTGATTATGGGGACGTTTAACTCCCAGCGGGCGCAAGCCCCCGCTGTTAATTACATCAGATGGCCCTTCCAAGCCATAATGAATACCTCGTTCATTTCGGGATTTATGCCTATTTGTTATGAATTAAATAAAGGGGCTAAAAAGGGAACTCATGTATTGGGTTTGGGTTTGATTTGGTTTTCTATGCATTTGGATATATGTGTGTGTGTGATTTCACATTAAAATAATATTTATCGCATTTTTAAAATAGAAATTTGGATATTTGGGAGGTGTATGTACAATGTTTGTTTACATTTGATTTATAACATATTCATTTACATTTTTATTAATCATTTACATTACATTAAGAAATCATTTAATTTTGGACAAGGGTATTTTGGTCATTTCAGAATTTGGCTGATGCTTGGACACATTTAATTTTGATTTAGAAACATGGAGAATTTGATTTGGGTTCGTTTAGAGGTGGTTTGAGTCAATTTGGACTTGAAATGAAGAAGTTATGGCCGAAAAGGACCTATTTGTAAATATTTATGTTTTCCCAGGGGCTTATTCACAAAGCTGGAAAGGTGTGGATTTGTGATTTGGGTCTTAGACAAGGTTTTATGTGAAAATTGGGCCTTTAAGGGCTTATTCGATAGGGTTTTATACTGTCAGGGACCTTTTTGTAAATTTACAGGGACTTCGCTGCAAATATTGAAAATCAGAGAGGGTCTCTTATGAAAAGGGTATTGATTTATAATTTTATTTATTATCTGGGCTTTGAGATTTGGATTTTTGGACCTTTAGATTGGTGTATTGGGTTTTAAGATATGGGCTGGGCTCCAGGATCTGTGCTGGCTATTGGATTTATAGTTTAGGCTTTAAAATCCGTGCTTCCATTCAAACTTCATTCTGGCGCCAGAATTGAATGTCCCCAGTTTCTTTGAGATCCGTGCAGACAACATATGTTTTATTTGATTTCTGCTTATACTTAACCTCTGAATCTTTAAAAATTCATATCAACTTGAAACAAAGTCAGAAAAATATGAAATTTATGTCCATTTCGTGTATTTTGAAATTTTCTACCTGATTATGATGTTTATTTTTTTTATTTGATTTTTTTATCATTCGATACTGCCCATTTAACAACAGCAGCCCCTTTTTTATTTAAATGCTAATTTTTCTGTTTTTGAACCTGAACTTTGAAAATTGATATAAAATCGAAATATAGTCAAAAAAATGTAAAATTTGTGTCCATTTTGTGTGTTTTGAAGTCCTCTATCTGATGGTGAAGTCTATTTTTCACTTTGGTCCCTGTACCAGTCCAGAGGGTTCTGTTTAGCAGAGAAGGTCATTTTGACACTTTTGGGTGCTTTTCTTGCATTATTGGTGCATGTTTTGTGATTTGATGTTGGTCCACTGTTCCAGAGGGCATTAGGGACTGGTTTGAAGCATTTACAACTGATTTCATAAATTAAACACCATTTTAATGAATTTTCATAGCCTTTTCGCTATGTCTTTGGTACCAATAAACAAGAGGAAGGAGGAAAAAGGAAAAAAATCCAAAATTCCAAAATAATATCAAAAATCTGCCAAAATATGGTTTTATGCAGGGAAGCCCCTGATTTGTTTAAAATCATGTTTTTGATATCTTGAGGGACATGTCATTAAGATTTCCTTAGATTTAAAGATGCAAACATCATGAACAAGCATAACTTGTCATTTGTTTACATTTCAAACCTTTCATCTTTCACCATTTATATATTTTAAATATTTAATTTCTTTTAGCATGTTTGCTTAAGAAATCACATATTCTTTTATACACAAATGGGTCCAAAAGGGGAGTCATTGAAATATCATGGGTTTAAAGCATAAATAACATATCATAGCTAATGCTAATGTTTTTTTTATGCTTTAGACCTCAATTTCTCATTATTTGCACATAGTTTTTAATTTTGCCAATATTCATGCATGTGAATGCACTAATTATTGACTAAATCAATCTCTTTGTACAAATAAGCCATTTGATCATTTAGGTTGAGAGAATAATAGGGGAAACCTCATGGCTCAACCCTACTACCTCTTGTGTTAAAATTTTTTTTATTGTCACTTCATTATTCTTTTAACCTCCTCACAAAATAATTAATATAGTTTTCATATGAAGGGAGACCTCATGGCTCAACCCTCATACTTCTACTATTTAATTATTTTTAGAAGAAACTAAAAGAATTAGATAAAGAAAGAAATATCAAAGATTAAAGCTTTATTATTTTTATTTTATAAGCTCCAAGTAAAAGAGATGATAAAAAAAAATTAGTATATGTATATATATTAATATCTATATATATATATATATATATTATATTTTTTTTGAAGGTGAAGTAAAAAGCAAGAGAGAAATCACATTTTTAGTATTTTTCATTATTATTTCATAAAAGATGCAAGGAAAGGAAGAAAAAGAAAAATATATTTTTATTTGATCATCAAGTTACATATTTCATTTTGTTCATCCTATGATGAACTAGAAACCATGTAACTCTCACATTCATGATTTTTAAAGGTTTAGAAATAAAAAGAAAGATGAAGAGATGAGGGATAAGGCTCAAGTAATGAAGAACACACAAGGAAAATCATCAAAAAACCCTTCTTTATTTCGACTAAAACAAAGTATTTACAGATCATTGCTCCTCAAGAGCCTTACATCACATAGGTATTGATTACCTCTTAAACTTGCTTAAGAAACTTCAAGATTCTAACCTAGCCTTTGTATGAAAAATGGAGTTTTCTAACTTGTTTCTTGCAAAAAGCTTTCTGGAGAAGATGAAGTATATCTGAAGTTTGCATTTGGGGTGCCTTATATTGGGCAATCTTAGGGTTTTCGGATTGGGAGCTGCTGATGTGTCTTCTACTGTGCACACCAAGTGTTTGATCAAGGGTCTTGATCATTTGCTTCACTTAGAGGTGCATATATGGCCTGGGCTTGATCAATCGTATTCATACACTTCATCTATGATTTGCTGTAGCATTTGTAGCCTTTGGATTTCATCAGATCATCAAGGATGCATCTTAGCCTTTCACAAACCGACCTATTATGGTAAGCTTGATAAACGTGCTCCTGCACCCTGGGAGGGGAATATCTCACTCTTGGCTTCATTCAGGGATCATGTAACACGTATAGGGGTGGACCACTGAGCAGATTACAGCTGTAGAGGGCGATTTGTTTTTAGCTTGGCGGTACACCGAACCTAATCATGCTCCCATATTGATATTTGTGCCCTTTGCGGCAGAGGCATGGCATATAGCATTACCTACCTTTAATTAAGTTGCTCTCGGGTTCCATCTTACCCTCACAACAGCCAATTCATCATATCTACTTAGAGCAAATATCGGGTTAAACCCGTACCCGCAATGCATCATCTCGGGTTCACCTTGAGTCAAATTGGCGACTTATATATCGTCGCAAGGTCTTGAATGTCACCCCTTAAAAGTTTGAGAACCCAATTTGCATGGTATCCCGAGTTCTCCATTTCAATCTTCTTCCTTTCTCGGTCGAAATCGTGGCTTGAGAGATAGAGTCCATTTGTCGAATTTCAACAGAGAAGAGGGACAAAGGGTGTTCATTAATCTTAGGTGAGCTTTGGGATTAAAACTTAACAATTTTCGAAATTTAGAGTTTGAAAACTCACTCAGGTGCAGGCTAGAGGAAGAAGGAGGGAGGTGCTGCGGGCAGGGCCCACTTGTCGGTCCCTGTGCTTCTTTTCTTTTAAATCCTTTCCCTTTTCTTAATTGGGCTCGGTGTTCATGAACCTTGTATTGATTCAAACATGGTTCACGGGACTCGGGGTGCATACAAATCGAAGGGGTCACCCGCTGGAATTTTAAAACCCAGCGACATTGTGCGGGTCTTGTATGATCTTGGCTCACCGTGAGCTATGTAGCTGTCCGATCGGTCCATGGAGTTTAATGTCCATATTCCGGGTTTATCCAAACCGAGGCCCCAGCGGATTTGTAGATGGGTCGCTGACACGCGGGCCCTCTCTGTTGGGTTTTGTTTAAGGTCCTTAATCTTGTACCCAGGGTATTTCTAAAACTGGGATTTGTTAAGAGCCACCATTTTCTTGCACCCAGAACATCATCCAGCTTAATTTAATTTCATTAGAAATTGATTGTTTCATATTTATTTATCATTGTACACATTAAAACTCGAGGTTTCACATGTAGATCATCACCCAGAATTCTAACATGCTGCTGTGCGACTTTTTGACATTTTCTGAGCATGTTTAAATGTCCCAAAGTATCTACTTATTATATTGAATATTAAGTAGTAACTTTTTAGGGTCAAACAAATGCCCCCCACCTGGGTGAGGTGTGAAGACCTTAGGATTGAACAGCTTAGCCAGGTGCCCCCAGTGTTCCTCTTGAACTTTATGGAATTCTTTCTGAGTTGTTTTTCTTGTCTGAATCTCAGGTGTTGGAACTCCATATTGGGCGTTGAGCTCGAAAGCAGGTCTGATCATCTTCTTCGATCACATCCACTTCAAAAGGTATGTCATCCTTATCTCATCTCGCTAAATACTTGCATGGTTGGGTAAGGGTTGAATGTGCGTTCTTCGGGGTTTGTCTGAGCAATCGGTCCCTTGCTCATACATTGGGGGCTTCAGACAGTGACTGTACTCCAAACTCACATTCATTGGGGAAAACCTGTCTAAACGAGGAGGAATTACGGATAGGAGAATTTTTTCTCTGATCTAATGCGGAGACCATGCGGGTATTTTTGCAAAATTGAGGGTTTAGATAAGATAGACTTCTGATTGTAGGCATAATCTTGGGTTTTGATCTAGTTTATCTCGTGTGCTTCTCTTTGGGGTCTTTGGCTAACCATGGTTGGTTTTGGCTGCATCTCGGGGTCTTCTTGGGTCATATTAAGTTGGAACTTGGTTTTGGTTGTAGTTTAAGGTCTTTTCGGACTGTTGATGCGGTTTAAGGTCTTCTTAGACCATTGGTGTAGTTTAAAGTCATTTCGGACCATGCTTGGTGGGGACTTGGTTTTGGCTTGTAGTTTAAAAGTCTTTTCGGACTATGGGGTAGCTTAAGGTCTTTTCGGACCATGCTTGTAGTTTAAGGTCATTTCGGACCATGCTTTCTTTATGAGCTTTAGTTTAGGGTCTTTTCTGACCACTCTCTTTTTATGGGTTTTAGTTTAGGGTCTTTTCGGACCACTCCCTTTTTATGGGTTTTAGTTTAGGGTCTTTTCGGACCATGTTTCTTGTACTCATACTTACAACTGTCTGAAGTTTAGGTTGGCACTACAGTTCAGAGACTGGTTTGACCGTCGTCTTCAGTTATGCCTCGTGATCAAGGTACATGTCTCCTTATCTCTTCTGTATTTGTATTTGCACGGCAATGTGATAGGGTTTTAACAAGGCTTCGTTTTTGTTGCAGGAGTTCCATTTACTAGACATGACCCCTTACCGGTGGGACCCTTTCCTGTGAGAGGGAGGTTTCCTGGTGATCCTATTGATTGGACACCAGAGACTATCTTGAGAGTGGGTGTTACTCATCGGGCTGGACCTGTATTGCAGCAGCAGGATTTCCACTCATTTCTAGGTGATAGTCTCTACCCTACTTCATCGGATCGGACGCCGCATAATCTACATCTTTTGGGCTTGAGTATGGTGGGCACCGGGGCCCTTCCTTGGGTTCCCGGGTATCTTCCTCCGGGCACCTTGAGGATGGAGGCAGGTTTGGTTGACTAGGCGAGGTTTACATTGCAGAGGGAGAGAGTTGTTCTCGAGAGAGCAGGCATCTACCACGCGGTATTTCTTTCTCTCTTTGAGTATACTTGGGACCCATCATTTTTTCAGGCTCTGGCGGAGAGGTGGAGGTACGCCTCTAACACAGTCATTTTGGCAGATTGAGAGTTGACTATCTCTCCTATAGAGTTTCATAGATTGTTTGGTTTACCCATCTTTGGTGACCCTTATGATGAGTACCTCCCTAGTGATATGGCATTGGCGCAGAGATCACCGGGGGGTGACTTTGTTTACATGTGCTCACTCAGGCAATTATTTGACATTTATCACACACTTGCCCGTGCGGGCGATGTGACCTTTTATACTTGGGTTCGCTATTTTACCGACCAAGTCAGGTACCCGCGTCAGTCTTTCGCTCATCCTCTGGACCCCTTCAGCACTGGAAAGGCAGAGATCTTTCACAGTGGTCCTATCGCGGAGGCATGTCACACCCGTTATCGACATTCAGGGCGAGAGCTCATATTGACTGCTTTCTTAGCTTCATGGCTTTGCCGTTTCGCCATCCCTAGTCAGCCAGTTGGCATCATCATACCTGAGACCTTTGTTATGGCGAGCAGGTTGGCGCACGGGGAGCTAGTTTCTTTAGCTATCCCTGCTTTAGCTAACCTCTTTAAGGGTATGAGAGTAGTCTCTTCCTCATGCGACCCCTCTTTCAGTGACGAGGTTATTCCTTACCATTACTTGTTTGGTTGGGCTCACATGTATTGGGCAGGGTTGTATACTCCCGTGATGGATAGTGATTTGCGACATCACCTGCCCTTATTGGCTGAGATAGCCGGGGTTAGAGTCAGCCGCGTATCAGCTGGACGGGCGCGTGCTTTGCTTCGCGACAGCGACGATTATCTCCGGTTCCATGGCGGGAGACTGTTTGCTTGTCGCGACGAGCGGCTTGAGGATTTTGTTTTGTTTGACGGGGGTCCTGGAGGAGACCATTGCGAGAGTTTGAGGCTGGGATCTGCGGAGGCTGGGTTCTTGGTTAGCCTTCGTCATGGGCTTCTTCCTTTGCGCTTAGGAGACAGGGTGGTCTTAGAGCCTTACATGCCACACCGCTGTGCGCATCAGTTTGGCTTAGACCAGTGCATTCCTGCTGATGTCCCACTATCTGATGACATCCATGCTGATTTAGCAGGGGCAGCCAGGTGTTAGATATCATTCTTTCGCATAGAGACACAGGCGCGTTTTGTCATGCCTCGAGCTTTTAGACTAGTGACCTTCACTGTTTTATACGAGCGGTGGTATAGAGACATGGTACAGGTCTGCTATATCGAGACTTTAGGTGAGTGGATGAAGAGAGTTTTGCCTGGACCAGATGATCACATTGGCCCGAGGACTGTACCTCCTTTCGAGAGAGTTCCTGGCATGTGTAGCCGGGATAGTCGTTTCTTCATTCCCAGAGTTATGGGTGGGGCTCCTCCTAGAGTTGGTATGTTTTCTTCATTGATATTTCTTTTCTGCATATCTTGTTCAATTGTACTAACCTTTATTTATTTGTTGGTTAGCACTGCGTGTGTCGGTGGGTGAGGTGTTGACTTCTTTTGGGATCCCTAGTAGGATTCTCCAGCGTTCTGACTCTCCTTCCAAGAGAGTTTCTCGTGTGAGGAAGAGGCGTAAGGCTAGCACCCCTGCCCCAGTCACAGAGGCAGATGTTCGGCCAGGTACTACTAGCTTTATTTCCTTTCACTTCATGACTTTGTTTCTTTTTTTGTGACTCGTATTTGTCTTTACAGGGTCAGGTTCAGGTGCTACAGGCTCATCTGACGCTCGGGCAGGAGGGATTATCGGCTGCCCCCAGGATGTTCCTGTGACTGTGGAGCCTGGCTTGGCTATGGTGCCTTATGGTACTTTCCTTTAGGTCCCATTTTTGTGGATTCGTTGTGAGGGTGCGTGCCTTCGAGCCCAATCTTTGTATGTGTATTTTGGTTTTGGTTGATCATGTTTGGATATACGTATTTGTGGTTGATGTTTGCTTTTGTAGTTTTCTCATTCTCCTTCTTTCTATTTTTGGTTGATTTATTCGAATCTTCTCTAACCGGGTTCTGAGCGATTAAATAAATTCATCTAAATCGGTTTTCTTCCTCATCCTCCTTCTTTCTCTTTTTGTCTACAAATTCTTCAAGCCTTCTCCAATCGGGTTCTAAGCGATCGGATAAACTTGCTTCATTTGGTTTTTCTCCTAAGCCTTTCGAGTTTTCTCCAATCGGGTTCTAAGCGACCAGATAAACTTGTCAGAGTCAGGGTTTAATCCTGAATCTTCTGAATCTCCCCCGTCGGGTTCTAAGCGACAAGGCATCTTCATTGAACTCAAGCTGTACCTCAAGCCTCCCGCGTCTATTCAATCGGGTTCTAAGCGATCAAACGTCTTCAGTTGGCTTAGGTTTGGTTTTCTCTTTTCATGACTCATGCGCCGTCCCACTTAGAGGGTAACACCGGCGACATGGAAACCCGTTAAGGTTGAACTTTCATACATGCTGCCCCCACGAAAGAGCTACCCCAGCATGTATGACTACGTAAAAACCGTCCCACTTAAGGGTAACACCGGTCATATGGGACCCGTTAAGGTCAAACTTTCATTCATACTGCCCTCACAAAAAGGCTACTCCAGCATGTATGACTACGTAAAAACCGTCCCACTTAAGGGTAACACCGGTCATACGGGACCCATTAAGGTCAAATCTTCATTCATGCTGCCCCCGTAAAATAAAAAAAAAGGCTACCCCAGCATGTATGACTACGTAAAAACCGTCCCACCTAAGGGTAACACCGGTCATACGGAACCCGTTAAGGTCTGATTCTCACACACGCTGCCCCCACAAAAAGGGCTACCTTAGCATGTGTGACTATGTAAAACCGTTCTGCTCAGAGGCTTCATTGGTCATACGGAACCCGTTAAGGTCGAATCTTCATTCATGCTGCCCTCACGAAAAGGCTACCCCAGCATGTATGACTACGTAAAAACCGTCCCACTTAAGGGTAACACCGGTCATACGGGACCCGTTAAGGTCGAATTTTCATTCGTGCTGCCCTCAAGAAAAGGCTACCCCAACATGTATGACTACGTAAAAATCGTCCCACTTAAGGGTAACATCGGTCATACGGGACCCGTTAAGGTCAAATCTTCATTCATGTATTGACTTTGTAGAACCGTTCTGCTCAGAGGCTTCATTGGTTATACGGAACCCGTTAAGGTTAGATGTTTATGCATTTCCATGAGATTGATGCGACATAGTGAAACAACGCTTGTCTTATGCGTGAAGTTTAGTTTGCTGGTTGCAGGTTTCATTCTAGTGCTTGAAAGGTATTTTCTGGTTTTGGGTTCATACGTCACCCGTGGGACGTATATCGACAGGGTATGCCAGATTATGCTTGGGTTTTATGGTATTTGCTTGTCATTCATGGGGTTTGTGTTGGAAGGCTGGTTAATTTTCTAAATCCAGCTTGAGAAGTCCCCAATTGTTATAGGTGGAACCATTGTAGAGAGGGGTGCCAAATTGTGGGCCTTAGTCTTTGGAGTCAAGGGTTCTTGTCCTTGAACTCTAGTTTGGATTGTGGCCCATGGGGCATTGGTTTATAAGTTTGTCATTTATGGGTGTTGACTTGGCTCAAGGCTTGCTTTTGTAGAGATTGGTTTGGTGAGAACCCGATTAGGATTATTGCCTTTGGGCCCTCAGTTTTTCTTATTTTGGACCATGATAATTGTTTTAATGCTCACGTGGCCTAGGCACAACATCAAAGCCTTATTTTGTTCGGCACAAATATATAAAGCCTGCTCGTCACTTTAGATGACTGGTTAGATGAGCGTACCAGTGACAATTGTTTTAAGGGCACAATCTTGACAAAGCCCATTTTGTGCTTGAGGCTTTCTTTGTGGGCCTTACATCTCTCCACTCTTTTTATATTATGGTGGGGTTTAGGTGCATACATGCACTTGTTTGAGGGTGGCATCTTATTTGCTCCTCTCGTGCCTTCTTGAATAGCCCATGTGGCTTCAATCCTTAGGCGAGGGTATCGCCGGAAATGCGAATGCCATTGTTTTTGAAAATTTTGTTTTTAAAAGGGATTTTGTGCCTTCAGAATTTAAATAGTCTAAACGACCACTTTCTTTAATCTTTTGATTTTCTTTGAGATATCATCATTAGGCACTCCATTGTTTAAAGGACAATGAAGAAACCTTGTCTCTCCTTTTTTCGAACTAGGAGAAAAGACAAAACCAGTGATAATTGTTTCAAATGGGCACAACACCAAAGCTCATATTTTGTTCAAAGTACAAAATATAAAACTTGTTTGTCCATATTCAGAACTGGCTGGACAAACTTTGCCAGTGTTAATTGTTTAAGGGTACAAACTTAACAAAACCCATTTTGTGGCGAGAGGCCTTTATGGATTTTGTGGATAGTTGGGGGACCTCACTTTTCGCTCGAGACAATTTCGCTTATGCTGCGATTTGGTCCTTTTATTCGTAGAGGTTTTCGTTTATGCATATTCATTGGGACATTTTATTTACGGATATTGAAATTTAGGCTTTATTGGACTTTTGGGTTTATGGAATTTTATTCGAAATGTTTTATTTGTGGATCTTAGAATTTAGGTTTATTGGAATTTTAGATATTTGTGGGGTTTTTTGATCTTAAACTTTGGAGATCGTGGAGTAGAGTTTGAGGAGGAGATCTCGTGGGACTCTCATTTCGCGCAAACATACACACAAGCATTTAGACATAAACACACCATCATCAAGCAAACATAAACATTGTCCACGAGAAAGGGAAATCAACTCTTAAAAGCATTTAACATAAATGGCTCGCTGCCCCCTGTTAGTAAGGAGCGGCCTTGGGCCCCACATGTTTGGCGGGTTTCCTGTCTTTGCCCGATGTGGTTGGTTCAGAGGGTAGTGACAGACTAGGTGACTCAGAGGATTTTGGCTTCTCTGGTGCTGATGGTGGAAGAGGAGGTCTGCTGACGGAGCTTCCTGCATCATCAGGCGGAGGCATGTCTCCATTATTCTCATCCCAACCTTCGACTTCCACGTCCACAATTTTGCGGATGGGATCAACGGTTAGCCGCAACTGATGCGGGATGGTATTGGGTGGCCCGCAAGCGATCAAGAGCCTGAGTGTGCTATAGTTGTTGTTGGAGAAATATGGGGCAATCCTAAGAGGATACCCGAATCCTGCCACCAAAGTGTGAATATCAGCAGAATTCCATAAGTGTAGAGGTACCTTGCGGAGTCTTATGCGCGCACGGTAATTGAGGGGGTTGTCATAGCCTCATTGGCCAGAAGTCCATCCTATCCTTCGGATATCGGTGGGGATGACACCGGGGACGTCGGCTTCTAAGGTGAGCGATCCCAATGAAAGGATTCCCCGCTTTATGTCATCGCTTGGACATATGAGTATGTAGTCGGCCTCGATTTCGTCGACTTCCTCAATGATTAGGCTTGAGAACTCGCAGTTGAGTTGGTTTGAGAAGTAGTGACCGAGGCGGTACTTGGTGTACTCGGTTTTCCTTCCTCCAGTGACATAGATAAAGATGGATCGCCATAACCATCGGCTTTCTTGCGGCAGTGCGTCCTTGTTGGAGAAGTCGACGGTGAGAGATCCTGGGCCTGGATATAGGCCATATCCCATTTTTACCGTCGGCGTGAGCGCCATGGTCTCCCAGTTGTGGGGAATTGTCCTTTGAGCAGCCATTCGCGCAGAGTCTGATTAAGGTAGAGGAAGTTTGTGACTCAGAGATGTCGACTTCTTTCAAGGGCGGGGTATATATATCATTCCCTTTTCGAGCGCATCGATGCCCGACGTACCCCTTCGTGCGCATTATTGTCTCCATCATGGCTATAGTGGGGTGGTTTTACAAGTCACTTTCATATTCTCGGCAGAAGTCGTTTGGTGTATCACCCTCCTTAGGTTTCTTTGATGATCCACGCTTTGAATGAGGTTTAGAATCTTCGCCTTTCCTCTTGGAAATTTGATTGGCTTTTTCCTTCTTCTTTTGCTTCTCATCCTCCATGATATACTTGCAGGGGGTGCAGAACCAATTGAAGAACCTTTTATCATACCCAGAATTTATCTTTCTTCCGGTGGCGCATTCGGTACATGAGTACCTAGTACATCGGTCGCAATTGAAATAACGTAATAATCGTCTACTTCATCGCAACTCATGCATTGGCCTTTCTTCGTGTGGCCACCGCTACCATGATCCTCTTCTTCTTGAGGTGAATCATATTCTGAATCGGTGGACCTTTGAGATGCCATATAGCACTCAGCTTCTTGTTCTTCCTCTGAATTTTCTGAGGCTTCACTTTGAATTCTCCGACGTTGGGTTTGACTTTGCACCCCAGGTGCTTGGTATTCTCGAAGATATTTCCCTTTAATAGGTGGTGCGAACTTGCTTCCATTGGTCTCTCGCAACCTATAGGTGTCTCGCCCTAAGGCTTGCTCAACGATGTATGGTCCCCTCCATTCAATTTTATCGTGACCGTCTTTGGATGGTTGAGACTGGCTGAGCATGGATACCATGTCCCCTACTTCGAATTGTGAGGGTACTTCGTCTTTAGGAATCGATTTTATCTTTTGCTTCCCCTTATCTTTGCCGGGAATAGGTGCACGAGTCCCTTCTAGATAGGCTACCACAGTGAGTGGTAAGGTTCCTTCTTGTCTTTTATTTTCTAAAAAGTCCTTGAAGACCCAGCAGTCATCAATGGTGTGACCAAGGATACGGTGATATGGGCAGAAATCAGGTTCGTTCACCCTACTCGCTTGTTCTGGGCGTTTGCATACTGGCAGGTTGAGACCCTTTTGCATCATTAGGTCGAAGGCTTTAGCAACTTTATCTCGCCCAAACGAGTATGTTTTGTTCTTAAGTTCTGCCAATGTACTCTTTTCTTTTGGCATTACTGGAACGGCTCTCTTCGATCCAAAGATTGTGTTTGCCGAATCTGTATGAGTTTGTCCCCTTGTGGATTGGAATTTCAAATAATCCTTTAGGAGTTGAGCCAGCATGCCTTCGAGTGGAAAAGACTCAGGCGCTGGTACTGGGAGCAGCGATCCTGCTTTTCCTTTGCCCTCCTCCGGTTCCGGTACCCATTTACCTTTGAAACAACGCAGGCAGCTCCATCTTGGGGTTTCATTACTATTTTGGGGATGTTCTCTAAACCTTGTGCAAGGAGGATGGCATATGGCCCCACATTCGACACACGAAGTCATTTCTGTGACCTTTCCCGGTCTATCGCATACACTGCATGCGACAAACGACGATTGATCGTCTTCAGTTTCTATTACATGACATGAAGCTTTGGATGTTCTTTGGTTATTGTTTGGTTGTTGTTGCCTAGGCTCGGAGTGTACATCCAAACCTTTCATTTGTCTCAATAGGTCTTGGAAGGAGCGCGTTCTGGTCGGATTCGGTATGGGTTGCTTTGGTGAGGCATTAGTGAAGGAATTTATCCCTCGACCTCTTCCACGGCCTCTGCCACGACAGCTTTTTAAGGCCATTTCTAAATTAGCATGGGCAACTTTCTTTTGAATTCGCCTCAGATCACAAGTCGGTGACTCGTTATCGCTGCCACTGTCGCTGAAGTATTGTGTAGGACGACACTTGGAGTCATCATGTTCATCATCAGATTCTTCATACCCGAGCCCTCGAGTATTTCTTGGCTTTCCATCCGGCCCTATGATTGTAGTATTACGGTGAGCCAATATCTGATCGAATCGCTTTGTCATAGCGTAGGTTGGAGACATGGGACTCATGTTTGCAAGAATCCTGGTTAGGCTTTTGGGACAATATGGTAGAAGAGGTACATCTACTTTGTTGTACATGGTTTCGTCTTTTAAAAGCCATTCATCGTTGTTCAGTACCAAAGACCGATTTCTACCATCGGACGCTCTATAGAATACAATAGGCTTGTGCCTGAAGATCCCTTCTTCGGTAACCTCTTTTTTAGGTGGTACTATGAACACTACCATCTCTTGGATTTGGTTCACTTCCCTTGGTGTGAGCTCCTTGTGATGGTCCTCAGGTATCCTCTCAATCATCAATGAGGATTGACCTGCCCCTTCCTCGTCTTCTGAGAGTACTATGTATGACGGGAGTATCCTAGCTTCATCGGCTTCCTCCCCTGATGAAGAGTCAGTATCGGCTCCATATAGCCTTATTTTCTCGTCTCGCTGTTTCTTCGAACATTCCCCTTTTAGAGCAGGTTTATCGAAGAAGTATTTGGCATCTTTCAGCCCTATTTCGTGCACTTCAAACGGTTTAATTTCTCCATTGATTTGTTTGACTTCACCACCCTTTATGTACTTTATACATTGATGCAAAGTTGACGGGACAGCATTGTTATTATGTAGCCATGGTCGACCTATCAATGCGTTGTATGTGGTTTTCGCATCGATGATATAGAATTTCATCCATTCTTGAATACCACCAGTATCGAAAGGCAAGCTAACGGCCCCTATGGATTGCTCCATTTTGTGGTTGAACCCATGTATAGTGATCTTATCCTTTGTGTGGAACTTAGCGCTCAAAGTGAGACGGTCCAATGTTCGCTTAGGCATTAGATTAATGGAGGAGCCCGGATCGATTAGCATTCGGGTTACCTTTTGGCCATCACACTCACCAGTAAGAAAGAGTGGTCTATTGTGATCGGGCGTGCCTATGAGCAAATCGTCGTCGTTAAAGGTGATGGTTGGGTTTTTGTTATCTACTAGCGCTATTTCTTGCATCTTCTTTTCGGCGAAGTGAGCTTGAAACTCTTCAGGATTTCGGAGCGCATATATAAGCACTTCTCTCACTTCAGCGGACATCATCAAGATATCAAACACACTGACTGCAGCTGGTATTTTTCTAAGCTGTGCGAGGATATTGTAATCTTGCACCATGTATTTCTTAGGTGTTGGTTCATCTTGCACTATGGTTTCTTTTCCTTTTGCCTTGGCCTTCGACCTTCCAATTTCATCTTCTTGTGGTGGTTGGCGCTCAGGAATGTATGTACCCGAGCGGAGCACCGCTTGGCAATCAGGTTTATTGGTCTTGACAAAGATGACTTCACCATCATCTGAGTCACTCGAGGAACTTCCTCCATAGACAATCATGTTACACATCTCATGGTCATCATCATTATTTTCTCGTCCTTGAGGGGTTTTACTCGTTTCCTCTTTCTCGGCTTTAAGGCCCAACATTAGGGCCAATACATCTTCCGTTAAGAAGTCTAAAAGGGTCAACGGTAGCGGAGTACCTTGCTTATGATCTTCTAAAGTTTGTATATACTTTTGGATTTCAGAAGGTGTAGGCAGCTCTGTTGGTTTGGGCGACTTCTTGCCCTTTTGGCTGCCATTCTTGTTTGTCTTGCGATGGATGACCCGTTTTGGGGGCCTTGGCACCGTGGGGTTTAAGTTGATATCCCATTTGACTTGGGGCTCTTTCAGAAGCTGTCTCAGCAACTTTTTAGTTTTCTTGGAGAGGTGGAATTCCCATGTTTCATTTGCGGGACTTTCAAACCCCTTTTCTTCAATCATCTCAACATGAGATATAACATTAACTTGTTCGTGAGGTGCGGGTTGTTGCACGGCACTCGGCGCTAGTTGCAGGCGACCCTCTCGAATTCTTCTCTCTATCAAGTCTTTAAAGACCCAACAGTCTTCTATTTTATGGCTTATTACCCTATGGTATGGGCAATAGTTGGGGTGATCAATCTTATCTGCCTGATCGGGGCGTTTGCTTGGAGGCAATTCCATACCATCATCCAAGGCTTGCCTAAATATTTTTGCTGTTTTCTCCCTTTTGAAGGAGTATTTCTTGCTTTTTTGTTCTTCTAATGATTTGGGGTAACGATTATTTTGGTTATCGCGAGGAACTGGCTGAGCGGGTTGGCTATCGACTTGCCTTGTCTCCTCATCAGAAGAGTCAGAATCCCGTTTTTCAGTTTTGTTGGCTTTATTAGCTTTGACAGCGTATACTGTCTTTGATTCTTTCTTCCTTGGGCAGTCTCTTCTTGGTTTGAAGGAAGTAGATGACTTCTCTTCTATGTTCGTTTGCCCCAACCTAGACACGGTATCTATCAGATCTTGATAACTGTTGGGGTTGGCAACGATTAACATCTCTCTCATTTTGCCGGATGTACTTCTTATGAGCAAATCAACTGCCTCTCTTTCGGGTATAGGATGGCTCAACTTGTTACTCATGTTTCTCCAGCGATTGATATATGCCAGAAGAGTTTCATTTGGCTCTTGCTTTGCCCATGCTAAATCGGCAAGTCTTATTGGACTGCTCGCAGTGGCGAACCTATCTATGAAGGTACGCGCCATTTGGTCCCAGGATCTTATACTCCCTGGTTTTAGAGAGCAATATCATTGGAACGCCGGTCCTGAAAGACTTCTAGTAAATTGGCGACAAAGAAATGCTTCCTCTCTCGAAGAGTCTCCACATTGAATCATGAAGTGGCTGACATGCTGTTCTGGTCCCGTCTCATCTGTTCCACTTCCAGAGAATTTGGAGAATAAGGGAACTGTGTATGTTGGGGGATATTTTGGTATATCGAATTCGGGAGGGTATGGTTTCCCTATTCGTAGTGCTGTCTGTTTTGGGGCAATCCCCATTTCTTGTAACTGTCGGCTGATCATTTCTTGAACATCAACCGCAGTAAAGATTGGGGAGGTTTCTCGCCTCTCATCTTCCCAATGTACCCTGCGTCTTTCTTGAGGGTTTGGTCTTTCCATCCTTTCAAGCCCGTTCACGGGGCTGGACCGATTTGATGTTTCTCCTCTTTCAAGTTCAGAGTTTGCGAGGCCTTCCCTCGGATTTCAGCTATCCACCCTTGTTCCCTTTCGTGGGCTTGATGTATCTCAGCCCTAAGATTTTGTATCTCGGCTTGCATTTGGTTGAAGGCGGATAACATTTGCTCTTGCGTTTGTGTACCGGTTTGACTTTCACCAGCACATGGAGAAGTTGCCAAGACAGTATGGAAGTTACCTAATGCTGATCCATCAATGCGACCTATATCTGAACCACTCACAGTTTTAGGTTCGGTGTTTATGGGAGGAAGGCAAGCTGCATCAGACTTCTCCTCATCGTCACCCAGATTTTCGACGATGGGGTCTTTCCCTTTTCTCACCATGCATACGGTGGGATTAGAGGGCTCGACAGGATGGTCGTCCTTCTCTTCGAGGTCTTCATTAATCGTTATCATGAAGACCATCGCTTCTTCTTCTAGTTTAGGGTGTGTTTTAGTAACCCTTCGCTTCTTTTGAGTGGCATTTGGCGCCACTATTGTCAAACTTCCAGTGTTGAGGGGGTGAGGATTTATTCGTGCCCCCAGCCTATTATGTACACTGGCCGGTCTTCTTAGAATTTGAGGGGTTTGATTTAATCCCTCGCTATTTGGGTTTCGAGAGGTGCTTGCATGCATCCCTCGATGAGGTTTTGGTTTCAACGAGGCACCATCAGGTGTCCCCAGCTTTGGGGCTGAGAACATTTGTTTCGGTTTTGGAAGAAAGGCACTATCATGTACCTCAGGTTTGGAGACTGGAAACGTCAGCCTCGACTTGATTGAGGGTTGAGCATCATTAGATGCCCCCAGCGTTTGGGCTGGAAACGTCAATCTTGATTTGATGGAAGAGGGTGTAGAGGTTTCTTGCGCAGGATGTACATAGTATCGGTTCCTACGCTGCTTCAACATGCGAAGCTGCTTGTGGGCCCTATGAATAGCCATAGCAGTGTCATCAACCATTTTGCGGTTGGTGTTCATCCTTTTCGGTTTATGGATGAACGAGACGGTTTGAGGGACTTCTCCCGCTGCACGTATGTGTGCAGTAGAAGAATTCCTCCTCACTATCCTCAGTGGGGAGAATGAGTTGCTGACGGGAAGGGCTGGTTGAGCCACCAGCTCATCCTGGTAAACTTGGAGATCCCTTTTCTTGGTGACCGACAGAGGGGTCACTGGAGTTTGGTTGGTTTTGTTTACCTTCTTAGAAGACGCGCGTCTTCTTGCGCGCCTAGTTTTGGAAAGGGGAATGAACGTCTTACCATCCATACCCTTTGGGGTGAGGAAATAGCATGCTTCCTCATCATCTTCAACTACTTCCTCGGTGATGGACCCGAGGGACAGCTGTTCGTTCATTGGAGCAGGAGCAGGGACTTCGAACGCCCTGACTTCATCAACAGGGACCGCGAAAGTCCCAAAATAAATAAGTTCCTCCCCAGCTGGGAGGCTGGTCACTTGTGCGAAAGAGCGTGCGTTGATTGCGGTGTAAGCCATCCTGCAAATAAGCAAAACTCCAAATTTCATTAGTCAATTTTCACATGTAACTTATACATAAGTGTTAGCCCGATTATTCAATCCATAGGCGTCGATATTGAATATAAAAGGAAATGACACAACTCAAGCGGTCCAATGACTTGTCGTTCAAGTGTTTTGAAGTCACTGGCTTCTTGAGTATGTTCCTTTTATCTTCGTATCGGATCCCGAACCTGTGAGGAGGAGAATGTCCCACCGGGCGTGCCAAAACCTGTAGGGCGCAGAAAGTTGAACAGCTGGTATGGAAGGTGTGTGCATATGTTAAAATGTCTCAGGGTTCAATGCTCTCGGTTTTGAAACATTGGGAGAGAACATCGAACTTGAAACATCTATTTCTTTCTACAATTCCTTCGGTTCACCCTCGACAGACCTACGGCTCATAATCAGTCTATCGAGAGAGTTTATTGATTGTGGGGACGTTTAACTCCCAGCGGGCGCAAGCCCCCGCTGTTAATTACATCAGATGGCCCTTCCAAGCCATACTGAATACCTCATTCATTTCGGGATTTATGCCTATTTGTTATGAATTGAATAAAGGGGCTAAAAAGGGAACTCATGTATTGGGTTTGGGTTTGATTTGGTTTTCTATGCATTTGGATATATGAGTGTGTGTGATTTCACATTAAAATAATATTTATCGCATTTTTAAAATAGAAATTTGGATATTTGAGAGGTGTATGTACAATGTTTGTTTACATTTGATTTATAACATATTCGTTTACATTTTTATTAATCATTTACATTACATTAAGAAATCATTTAATTTTGGACAGGGGTATTTTGGTCATTTCAGAATTTGGCTGATGCTTGGACACATTTAATTTTGATTTAGAAACATGGAGAATTTGATTTGGGTTCGTTTGGAGGTGGTTTGAGTCAATTTGGACTTAAAATGAAGAAGTTATGGCCGAAAAGGACCTATTTGTAAATATTTATGTTTTCCCAAGGGCTTATTCACAAAGCTGGAAAGGTGTGGATTTGTGATTTGGGTCTTAGACAAGGTTTTATGTGAAAATTGGGCCTTTAAGGGCTTATTCGATAGGGTTTTATACTGTCAGGGACCTTTTTGTAAATTTACAGGGACTTCGCTGCAAATATTGAAAATCAGAGAGGGTCTCTTATGAAAAGGGTATTGATTTATAATTTTATTTATTATCTGGGCTTTGAGATTTGGATTTTTGGACCTTTAGATTGGTGTATTGGGTTTTAAGATATGGGCTGGGCTCCAGGATCTGTGCTGGCTATTGGATTTATATTTTAGGCTTTAAATCCGTGCTTCCATTCAAACTTCATTCTGGCGCCAGAATTGAATATCCCCAGTTGCTTTGAGATCCGTGCAGACAACATATGTTTTATTTGATTTCTGCTTATACTTAACCTCTGAATCTTTAAAAATTCATATCAACTTGAAACAAAGTCAGAAAAATATGAAATTTATGTCCATTTCGTGTATTTTGAAATTTTCTACCTGATTATGATGTTTATTTTTTTGATTTGATTTTTTAATCATTCGATACTGCCCATTTACCAACAGCAGCCCCTTTTTTATTTAAAACCTAATTTTTCTGTTTTTGAACCTGAACTTTGAAAATTCATATAAAATCGAAATATAGTCAGAAAAATGTAAAATTTGTGTCCATTTTGTGTGTTTTGAAGTCCTCTATCTGATGGTGAAGTCCATTTTTCACTTTGGTCCCTGTACCAGTCCAGAGGGTTCTGTTTAGCAGAGAAGGTCATTTTGACACTTTTGGGTGCTTTTCTTGCATTATTGGTGCATGTTTTGTGATTTGATGTTGGTCCACTGTTCCAGAGGGCATTAGGGACTGGTTTGAAGCATTTACAACTGATTTCATAAATTAAACACCATTTTAATGAATTTTCATAGCCTTTTCGCTATGTCTTTGGTACCAATAAACAAGAGGAAGGAGGAAAAAGAAAAAAAATCCAAAATTCCAAAATAATGTCAAAAATCTGCCAAAATATGGTTTTATGCAGGGAAGCCCCTGATTTTGTTTAAAATCATGTTTTTGATATTTTGAGGGACATGTCATTAAGATTTCCTTAGATTTAAAGATGCAAACATCATGAACAAGCATAACTTGTCATTTGTTTACATTTCAAACCTTCCATCTTTCACCATTTATATATTTGAAATATTTAATTTCTTTTAGCATGTTTGCTTAAGAAATCACATATTCTTTTATACACAAATGGGTCCAAAAGGGGAGTCATTGAAATATCATGGGTTTAAAGCATAAATAACATATCATAGCTAATGCTAATGTTTTTTTTTTTTATGCTTTAGACCTCAATTTCTCATTATTTGCACATAGTTTTTAATTTTGCCAATATTCATGCATGTGAATGCACTAATTATTGACTAAATCAATCCCTTTGTACAAATAAGCCATTTGATCATTTAGATTGAGAGAATAATAGAGAAAACCTCATGGCTCAACCCTACTACCTCTTGTGTTTAATTTTTTTTATTGTCACTTCATTATTCTTTTAACCTCCTCACAAAATAATTAATATAGTTTTCATATGAAGGGAGACCTCATGGCTCAATCCTCATACTTCTACTATTTAATTATTTTTAGAAGAAACTAAAAGAATTAGATAAAGAAAGAAATATCAAAGATTAAAGCTTTATTATTTTTATTTTACAAGCTCCAAGTAAAAGAGATGATAAAAAAAATTAGTATATGTATATATATTAATATCTATATATATATATATATATATATAGAGCTGGGCTATGGTGAGTTGTGAAGTAAGATGTCATTTTTACTTCACGCTCATATTTTCATTTTGAAAATCCAAACAACCGATCTGAACCGCTCAACATGTTCTAAATATTGAAATGTGCTTGGAGACTAAATTTTACATTTTTTGGAATTTTTTTACTATTTATTAAGCCACTTTGAAAATCGTTGATCCGGTGGTCCAGAAAATTTTACTGTTTTTTACTGTTCACAGTGGATCAGCGATTTCAAAGTGGCTTAATAAATAGTAAAAAAATTCCAAAAAATGTAAAATTTAGTCTCCAAGCACATTTCAATATTTAGAAAAAGTTGAACGGTTCGGATCGGTTGTTTGAATTTTCAAAATGAAAATATGGCGTGAAGTAAAACGACGTTTTACTTCGCAACTCACCATAGCCTATCTCTATATATATATATATATATTATATTTTTTTTTTGAAGGTAAAGTAAAAAGCAAGAGAAAAATCACATTTTTAGTATTTTTTCATTATTATTTCATAAAAGATGCAAGAAAAGGAAGAAAAAGAAAAGTATATTTTTATTTGATCATCAAGTTACATATTTCATTTTGTTCATCCTATGATGAACTAGAAACCATGTAACTCTCACATTCATGATTTTTAAAGGTTTAGAAATAAAAAGAAAGATGAAGAGATGAGGGATAAGGCTCAAGTAATGAAGAACAAACAAGGAAAATCATCAAAAAACCCTTCTTTATTTCGACTAAAACAAAGTATTTACAGATCATTGCTCATCAAGAGCCTTACATCACATAGGTATTGATTACCTCTTAAACTTGCTTAAGAAACTTCAAGATTCTAACCTAGCCTTTGTATGAAAAATGGAGTTTTCTCACTTGTTTCTTGCAAAAAGCTTTCTGGAGAAGATGAAGTATATCTGAAGTTTGCATTTGGGGTGCCTTATATTGGGCAATCTTAGGGTTTTCGGATTGGGAGCTGCTGATGTGTCTTCTACTGTGCACACCAAGTGTTTGATCAAGGGTCTTGATCATTTGCTTCACTTAGAGGTGCATATATGGCCTGGGCTTGATCAATCGTATTCATACACTTCATCTATGATTTGCTGTAGCATTCGTAGCCTTTGGATCTCATCAGATCATTAGAACCTGCATCCTAGCCCTTCATGAACCGGCCTATTATGGTAAGTTTTGAGAAACGTGTCCCTGCACCCTGGGAGGGGAATATCCCACTCTTGGCTTCATCCAGGGATCATGTAACACGTATAGGGGTGGACCACTGAGCAGATTACAGCTGTAGAGGGCGATTTGTTTTAGCTTGGCGGTACACCGAACCTAATCATGCTCCCATATTGATATTTGTGCCCTTTGCGGCAGAGGCATGGCATATAGCATTACCTACCTTTAATTAAGTTGCTCTCGGGTTCCATCTTACCCTCACAACAGCCAATTCATCATATCTACTTAGAGCAAATATCGGGTTAAACCCATACCCGCAATGCATCATCTCGGGTTCACCTTGAGTCAAATTGGCGACTTATATATCGTCGCAAGGTCTTGAATATCACCCCTTAAAAGTTTTAGAACCCAATTTGCATGGTATCCCGAGTTCTCCATTTCAATCTTCTTTCTTTCTCGGCCGAAATCGTGGCTTGAGAGATAGAGTCCATTTGTCGAATTTCAACAGAGAAGAGGGACAAAGGGTGTTCATTAATCTTAGGTGAGCTTTGGGATTAAAACTTAACAATTTCCGGAATTCAGAGTTTGAAAACTCACTCAGGTGCAGGCTAGAGGAAGAAGGAGGGAGGTGCTGCGGGCAGGGCCCACTTGTCGGTCCCTGTGCTTCTTTTCTTTTAAATCCTTTCCCTTTTCTTAATTGGGCTCGGTGTTCATGAACCTTGTATTGATTCAAACATGGTTCACGGGACTCGGGGTGCATACAAATCGAAGGGGTCACCCGCTGGAATTTTAAAACCCAGCGACATCGTGCGGGTCTTATATGATCTTGGCTCACCGTGAGCTATGTAGCTGTCCGATCGGTCCATGGAGTTCAATGTCCATATTCCGGGTTTATCCAAACCGAGGCCCAGCGGATTTGTGAATGGGTCGCTGACACGCGGGCCCTCTCTGTTGGGTTTTGTTTAAGGTCCTTAATCTTGTACCCAGGGTATTTCTGAAACTGGGATATGTTAAGAGCCACCATTTTCTTGCACCCAGAACCTCATCCAGCTTAATTTAATTTCATTAGAAATTGATTGTTTCATATTTATTCATCATTGTACACATTAAAACTCGAGGTTTCACATGTAGATCATCACCCAGAATTCTAATATGCTGCTGTGCGACTTTTTGACATTTTCTAAGCATGTTTAATTGTCTCAAACTAGCTACTCATTATATTGAATATTAAGTAGTAACTTTTTAGGGTCAAACAGGCGTCTTCTGTGGTTTCATCATCACTGTCCTCGAAGAAGTCGGTTGGTATTTGAGGTCCGGGGTCGAATGCTAGATTCACACCGAGTACCACTTCAACCTCGTCCAGTTTTTGAGAAATTGCATCGAATTTCTTGCGTAGGTGTTTGATTAGTGCTAGGGCTAAGAGAGAATAATTCCATTTGCTTGCGATATTGGGGCTCCTGTTCAGACCATCGGTTTGTGTTGTCACCGAGGTTGGGTGGATCTGACCGTTATCTTGTACAATGAACAGTCTCTCCACTTCTGCTTCGTGCACCATTCCCTCGATGTCTTCAAATTCATCCATTCGCAATTCATCATTGCCATAGTCATCCACTGTTTCCAGGTTGTAAGTAAGATTTTTGTCAGGTGGGACTTTGGTTTCATTCATGTTGAAGATCATTTTGTTCTCGCCAACATTGAGTGACATTCTTCCATTCCTAACATCAATCATTGCCCCACACGTGGCGAGGAATGGCCTTCCAAGGATGATCGGAATCTGCTCATCTTCTTCCATGTCAACTACCACAAAATCTGCTGGTATCCAGAATTTACCGACTTTGATTGGGATATCAAGCAACATTCCTTCAGGATATCGAATTGATCGGTCAGCTAGTTGCAATGAGATCCGTGTTGGTGATAGGTCTCCACATTCCAATTTATCAAATACTGCTTTAGGCATCAGACTCACACTTGCCCCCAGATCACATAAAGCTCTCTTAAAATCAGTTGTGCCAATGGTACATGGTATCGAGAAGCTTCCCGGATCTTTCAACTTTGTCGGTAATTTGCTTTGTACGAGCGCACTACATTCCAGATTGAGCGGAACTGTTGAGAATTCTTGGAGTCTACTTCGATTTGAGAGAATCTCCTTCAAAAATTTAGCATACGAGGGTATGCTTGCAATTGCTTCAGTGAAGGGGATTGTGACTTGTAATTGCTTAAGCGTCTCCATGAATCTCGCGAATTGCTGCTCTATCTTCTGTTTGGCAGGCCTTGGAGGGAATGGCAGAGGTGGCTTGTAGGGTGGTGGTGCAATATATTCAGGTTCGGGTTGTCGCTCGTCTCCACCTACGGTGTCATTCTGCTCCATGATAGGGTCTGTTTGCAGTTCGAATATGGGCGGCTCCGGTGGTTGCGGCTCGTACTCTTCGGAATGTGATGGCTCTGCATGCATCTCATCGGAAGTTTGGTCGGGCATGGGGGGTCCCTTGTAAGCTGTACCGCTCCTTAATGTTATGCTCTTGCAAGTCTCTCTTGGATTTTCTTCCGGTTGGCCCGGAAATTTGCCTTTTCCACGTGCGATACTTGAGAGTTCTCTTGCCATCTTAGAGACATTGTCTTCTAAGTCTTTGTTGCGGTTTGTTAAGGATTCAATCTTTTTGTGCGATTTCGACGTTAGCCTTCTCTTGCTTCTCTAGAAATCTCTCCATTAATGATGTGATGTCGGGTTGCTGTGGTTGATTGTATTGCCTTGGTTGGTAATTCGGTTGAGGATTGTTGTATCTTGGTTGATAATTGGATTGTGGTTGGTAGTTCTGTTGGGGTGCAGCAGGTCTTTGATTGTTTGCGTAAGAGAGATTTGGATGGTTTCGGTTGTTCGGATGGTATGTGTTGTAGGCGGGCTGAGGTCGAAAGCTATTATCGATTACGTTTGCTTGTTCTATTTCTTCCTCAGTTTTCGTCACATTCATACATTCGGTCATCTCATGTGCTCCTCCACAATAGCCACATGCTGTTGCGGCATTGACTGCTGCTACCGTTCGCTGCTTGGTTTGCTTGTTGAGTGCCATTTGCAAAACATCTATCTTTGCGCTCAGCATGGAGATATCATCAACTCGGTGCATGTCAGGTGTTGGCGCTGGTTTCTTTCGCTCAGGGATCCAGTAGTGTTGGTTGATTGCAATCTCTTCAATTAGGTTGTAAGCCTCGTCAGGTTCCTTGTTCATGATTGCTCCTCCTGCAGAAGCATCAATAGACAACCTATCGGTAGGGTTTAGACCATTATAAAAAGTTTGGACAATCAGCCATATTTCTAGACCATGATGTGGACAACACCTTAACATATCCTTATATCTATCCCATGCCTCACACAATGTTTCACCATCCCTTTGTTCAAAATTAGTAATTATATTTCTAAACCTCGAAGTTTTGAATGGTGGAAAATATTTTGCAATGAACACATTAAACAATTGATCCCAGGTTTGAATGAAATTGGCCGGTAAGGAAAACAACCATGCTCTTGCTTTATCTTTTAATGAGAATTGAAATAGCCTTAGCCTGATCGCTTCATCGGTAACTCCGTTGATCTTTATCGTCTCGCATATCCCTAGGAAGATTGACAAATGAAGATGTGGATCTTCATGTGGAAATCCTCCAAATTGCTGTTGCGAAACCATATTTATGAGAGCATGTTTGATCTCAAAATTACGGTTCGTAACAGTTGGCGGGTTTATACTAGAATTAGGATCATTCGCGCGCGGTACGCAATAGTCTCGTAGAAGTTTGGGTCTTGCTGCATCGTGAACTTCATTATCACCATTGTCTTGTCTTCCATTGTTAATCGGTTCGTTCGGTGGGATATTCATGTTGATCGAATCTGAGTCTTCTTCGCTTTCAGAATTACTTGATGAAGAACTATGATTGGTTCTTATCGGTGATGTGGAAGCGAATTGTCCTCTCCTACTAGCAATCCTCTCGGATCTTCGTACGGATGATTCGGCCAGCGTGCAGTTTCCTAAAAAGAAAAGAAAATCTGAAAATTAAACTAAAAACTGAAAATAAAAAGAAAAATAAAATAAAAACGAAATTGAAAAATAAAAGAAAAATAAAAATGCAGAAAATAAAAAGAAATCTAGGCGTTTCTAATTAATTGGATTCAATGGTCAAAGCAAGGACGTCTTGCGAGGCCTTGCACAATGAACCGTTATTCCCCGGCAACGGCGCCAAAAAGCTTGATCACTCAAAAGAGAGCAATGTTTCTTTTAATATTTATAAACTCGGAAATGCTATCGGTTCGGACTGCAAGCGCACAATCCTTATCGAGTAGTATATTCGAGGTCGATCCACAGGGAATATTGGTTCAATGCTTTGAGCGATCGAATCACAATCTTTCGAAAGGCTAGATGAAATCTGTAAATTGAGAGATGTTTGTTGATCAATGTAAATTAGGAAGCAATTAAAAGTAATTAAAATAAAGATAGAGATGAGAATTCCTAGGGTTTCGGCACACCATTGCCACTCAATCCGCCTTGACAATATATTCCTGTTGCGTCTGATTTCCTGTTGTTGTTTAATGAAAGATACCACATAGGTCACTGCGATTTATGTTACGCGAGAATGACAGATCTTTCACCGAGATTCTACATAGGACACTGCGATTTACCTTACGCAAATGTCTGATCTCTCAAATACCCCAAATTACTACATAGATCACTGCGATTTACTTTACGCAAATGATGGAATTTGGTACGCGTTTTGTTGGTCTGGTTTATGGTTTCCCCGCTAAGGTTTTCTTCACATAAACCTAATAGATCTCAACGAGACTAACTCATACAAATAGTTTCTCTCGCCATTAAAGCACTGTCACTACTCTAACGGTCTCAAACTAGATCATTGAAATTAGGTGAAGAGATAATAAATCACAAAAGTATTTTGCTTCAACAACAAGGAATCATAAACAACAGAAATATATATATATATATATATATATCAAAACATCAAGAGTAACAAGGTTTACTGCCTAGCTCTAAGAAAAGGAACTTAGCCGCGGAACAGCATAGTTACAAGCACTCCTCTCTTCTCACTTTAATCAAATCTAACCCTAATTACAAAGATGAATTATTCTTCTGCCTAGGGGCCTTATATAGGAGTGTAGGGACGTGTAGAGGTTGATTGGAGGCTAAGAAATCAATCTGGAAACAGCTGTCGGCAGTTATTCCCCAAGAGACGCCTTCGGATACGGACCGTATCAGTTGATACGGTCCGTATTAGGACCTCGACGGTTAGGGTTTAATGCTTCCAGCGCTATCTCCTGGTCTGTGCTAGGCCTGGTCCGTATTAGCCAATACGGACCGTAACAGAGACTTAGTCGATGAGCGTCGCTGATCCGATTGACCTGATTCTAGCTCCATTTGATGTAAAATAGTCCCAAAACTTGTATTCTGCAATAAAACATAAAGAAGGGTGACAGTAGCCTTTTTCTCTAATAAAGTAAACATAAGTGTGAGAAAATATGTAAAACCTAAGCCAAAACCCTACGTAAATCATCGTTATTTTGACTATGATCAATACGTGAATGGAAAATTTTGAATGGTTGAGATCGGAAAAGCAGGATCTTGCTTTTCTTTAAGAAAAGCAGCAAAATTGGATCCTACGAGTCCCACACTATGAATCTCCAGCATTGTGTCAAGTGCCTTTCACGTGCCGTGTTATGAATTTCCAGCATTTTGTACATAATTTATTATTATACAGATTTCGTTATTTGCTATTACAAAGCAGTAGCTAGCTCTCGTTTTATAGATATAAAATATGAAAGTGTACTGTTAAAAATTGTACTCGTGTGTCTTTTTGAAAATAAAAATAAAAAATTGTACTGGTGTGAATATGTTCCGACATTTTTATTAATATCCAGCGTAAAATAGAAATTAATAAATATACTCAGGTCCTCTCGAAGAAGTCTTCATAAAGTTTCCAATCTCAACCAATTTCGGAATAGACTCTACTGCTTTTCTCTAAAAAGAGCATGGTGCTATTTTTCCAATCTCAACCATTCAAAATTGTTGAGACTCATTCATGAAAAAATTTCTTTATCGAGATACGTGAATGAAAATTTTGAATGGTTGAGATCGGAAAAGCAGGATCTTGCTTTTCTTTAAGAAAAGCAGCAAAATTGGATCCTACGAGTCCCACACTATGAATCTCCAGCATTGTGTCAAGTGCCTTTCACGTGCCGTGTTATGAATTTTCCAGCATTTTGTACATAATTTATTGTTATACAGATTTCGTTATTTGCTATTACAAAGCTGAAGCTAGCTCCCGTTTTATAGATATAAAATATGAAAGTGTACTGTTAAAAATTGTACTATTGTGTATTTCTGAAAATAAAAATAAAAAATTGTACTGGTGTGAATATGTTCCGACATTTTTATTAATATCCTGTGTAAAATAGAAATTAATAAATATACTCAGGTCCTCTAGAAGAAGTCTTCATAATTAAAGTTTCCAATCTCAACCAATTTATGAGTCCGGAATGGACTCTGCTGCGTTTCTCTAAAAAAAGCATGGTCCTATTTTTCCCATCTCAACCATTCAAAATTGTTGAGATTTATACATGAAAAAGTTTCTTTATCGAGATACGTGAATGGAAAATTTTGAATGGTTGAGATCGGAAAAGCAAGATCTTGCTTTTCTCTAAGAAAAGCAGCAGAGTCGGATCCTATGAGTCCCACACTGTGAATCTCTAGCATTGTGTCAAGTGCCTTTCACGTGCCGTGTTATGAATTTTCCGGCATTTTGTACATAATTTATTATTATGCAAATTTCGTTATTTGCTATTACAAAGCAATAGCTAGCTCTCGTTTTATAGATATAAAATATGAAAGTGTACTGTTAAAAATTGTACTGTTGTGTCTTTCTGAAAATAAAAATAAAAAATTGTACTGGTGTGAATATGTTCCGACAATTTTATTAATGTCCAGCGTAAAATAGAAATGAATAAATATACCCAGGTCCTCTAAGTTTCAATAAAAATAATCGTACCGGCCATTAAATGGCCGGATTTGAATTTTTATGCCTACCGACCATTTAATGGTCGGTACCCTCAATTTAACATAATTTAACGTAATTTAATGTAATTTAGTGTTATTCAGCGTAATTTAACATAATTTCAAGTAATTTAGCGTATTTTAGTATAAATATGCTAATTATAAATCAAAAGAAGTAATCTAACGAATAATTTAAACAAAAAATGCAAATTTTTAGTGTTAGATTTCAGGGTTTAGGGTTTAGGGTTTGACACAAAAAAAAGTGTACTGTGAATCTCTCGTTTTTACTAAACCCTAAACCCTAAACTAAACACTCAATTTAACAAATTCCCATAATGAATCATGTGTATACTAGTATTCATGGGTTTTCATTTTTTCAAAAGTGAGTTCTCATTCCCATCAAATTTCACTCTGTTGTAATTAATCCCGTGACAAACGAACAAGCCCTTAAAAAGTATATATATATATATATATATATATATATATATATATATATATATATATATATATATATATTTGAGCTATGCTACTCCATGGAGTAAAACGCATTGGTGCTCCACGCCGCTATATTTTTATTGGAAGTCCAAACAACCGATCCGAATCGCTCAACATGATCTCCATATTGAAATGTGATTGGAGACCAAATTTTACATTTTTTGGAATTTTTTTACTATTTATTAAGCCACTTTGAAAATCGCTGATCCGGCAGTCCAGAATTTTTTACTGTTTTTCACTGTTCACCCGGATTTTCAGATTTTCAAAGTGGCTTAATAAATAGTAAAAAAATTCTAAAAAATGTAAAATTTGGTCTCCAAGCACATTTCAATATGGAGATCATGTTGAGCGGTTCGAATCGGTCGTTTGGACTTTCAAAATAAAAATACGGCGTGAAGTACAAACGCGTTTTACTCCATGGAGTAGCATAGCTCATTGTGGGAGTAACCACTAGTTCAGATCCGGACTTCAAGTGTGTGTGTATATATATGGACTATTTCTCCATTTCTAAAGCAATGAACGGTGTACATCAACCAAGACTAGTCAATAAAATTGATATACTCGTTAGTAGATCCTGTAACTTCTTTTATTTATTTTAGGCTATCAATTACAATAAATCAAGAGCTAAGTGACGTTGACAACAAATTTATTTGATAATTGACCAATCGGTTAGGTAATTATTAAAATTATTAATTATCAATTATTTGTTTTATAATTTAGATACGTTGTGTATTATATTTGATAAATAAATTTGTTGGTTTGTTAATTTTTTTTAAGAATATGACAATAATCCCACAACTAAATTATTTTACTTGGTCAATAGAAAAATGAGTCACACTAAATTTACAACACATACACGTATACATGGGTTCCCACATTTACAAAAGTGAATTATCATCCCAATCAAATCTCATCATGCGTAATCCCGTGACAAACAAACATGCCCTCAATACTTCCACCATTGAATGAATAGGATGATGCGTCAGTTAATTAATAGTGATGCCATGGTTGGAGATGGTGCTCTAGATCTTGCTCCATCCACTGCTAACCTCACACTAAATACCCAGGTTCTCATTTAACTGAACCGCCTTCTAAGAACAGTGGCTTTCGACTATGGCAGTAGACGAAGAGTGTTGAGTAAAAGAGTGTAATTTTATTGTTAGATAAAGGAAATAAAAAATTGAGGCTAACTTTACACGAATCTAGAGGGCTGAAGACAAAAACATCCTCACATGCAATTATTGTTTTTTATTCTCTCTTACTAACATGTTGTGAAAAAAATCAAAAAATAAAACCAGTAACATTCTAAGCTTTCAAGGGCATATATATTATAAATAAGTGATAACTAAAGCCCTTTTTTTTTATGTATGACCAAATCAATTCTTCTTTTGAAATTATTCGTTCCAAAAAATTACTAAAATTCTTTTTTTTTTAAACTGATAGAGCCAATTACTAAAATTCAATTACAAATTATTTCTTTTCAATTTTATTCTATTGAAATGAATTCAACTCTTGTCCTACTTCCATTCCAAGCATAATTACTGTAGAGGATCCAGCTCCTCACAGGTACTGTAGAGGATCCAGCTTACTTTACGGTTTGAGATTAAATCTCAGCCACTTTGGGATTCGGGCTGGCGTGAGAGAACTATTATTGGTGTTTAAGATTCGTGCCAAGTTAAAAAGAACGGTCCAGATCTATTAAATGTAAAAGATTCTCTTTTCAAGTAATGGAGAGGATGTGATTCGGAGCATAAGAGTGGACTGCTTTTCGGTAGAAGTGTACAGTACAAGGCACTGCTTTGGGAGAAAACACGCGGGCGACAGCCTGGGTCCGGATCCCCTAAAGTAACTCAATTTTTTTGTTTTGGATCGGGACTGTCCGAATCGAATCCGTTGCTCGAAATCGCCTCGGAATTTGAATCTGTCGCTGGGATGCGTGCGCTCCACTTTAAATGGATGGTCACGGATTCAAATCGGACGGTCCCGATCCAAAACCCAATTTTTGGTTACTTCACTGGATCTGAATTCCGACAGCCTTTCTTTCTTTCCAAAAACAAACCACGTGACAAGCCGTGTTATTTTGAATGGGATGATTTTATTCTAATGTTTCTGGAATCTGGATCGTTAACGACGATATTCAAATGGATTGAAGTGCGGTTTTTTTTTATTTAAACCCATAGGTTCACACAAAACTAAAATAAATAAAAAACAAACCGACTTTTTTTTACAAAAACTTGACAGCACAGTCAAGTGATTTGTATTCAAAGAAAGAACATACAATTCTAGATCTCTACATCATGACTACATACTTGCACATGCTCTCGCTAAAGGAAAAGAAAAAAAAAATCAAAACAAAAAGAAAAAGAAAAAATGTTGCTAAAAATAATATTTTAGTTAAAAGAAATTTTTTTTGTGTGTAAAAATACATCGATATATATATATATGAATGTGTTGGAATTAAGTGTACAACTTATTATTCATTTATATAAAATTAAAACAAAAAAAGTAATATTTTAGTTTTGCATGTAACGATAAAATATATATTCATATCTTATGTTTTTATTTTGATATATTAATTTTCAAACTTTCATTTGTAAAAATTAAAATGATCGAGAAAGTCTTGATAGAGGCGCAAAAAGGACTTATTACTTTTTTTTGAAAGTTCTGAATTTTATGTATACCCCTCACAAAGTTTAAAATTATATTTCCTCCTCTAAAATTCATAATATCATATTTACCTTCTATATTTTAAAGACACACAAATTTACTCATTTTATTGTCTTTTTTATTAAAACTCATCTTAAATTTATAAAATAGTATTTTATCCTTTGTTAAATAAATATGTAGGTTGATGATGAAAATATTAGTCTTTTAATTGGTCTTTTTCCGAGAACAAATGGTTCATTTATCTTCTTTCAACATATACAAAATAACATTTAGATATCCGCTTAACCTTAAAAATTAAAAAAAATATTTAGATATACGCTTGTATATGTGTCACAAGATGACTGACATATTTCTAAACAAGATACATATTTTCTTTATTTTTTCATAAAAGATAAATGAATATTTATAAATTTAACATAAGTATTAATAGAAGAGACAATAGAATAAGTAAATTTGTGAGTTTTTAAAATATAAAAGGGTAAATATGATACTTGAAATTTTAAAAGATAAAATACGTAATTTCAATGTTTTTGAGTTGTATACGTAAAATTAAACCTTTTCCAAAATCATAAAAACAAAATATATGTGAATGGGGCGAAAAACAGTAGTAGTACCCTCTAACCCCAGTGTGGGACGGTTTGGTACAAGCAGCAGACCGCCTAAACGTGGGGCGGTCAGGACATTCTTAAAAAAATTTCAGTCTCGGGGGCAGATTTGCTATTTTTTTTTAGGGTATTAATAAAAATTTCGGGAAGGCATACAATCCAAACCCGCTACATTAAGTTCATAAATGGTCTTATGCTACCCATGTTTTATTTAAATTTAGCAACGATCAAATTCTAATTAAATAAATAAAATACTTTTAGATTCTAATTGAATATGACACTGAAAGCCGATGATGCTTGATTGATCTTTTAACATACTAACATATCCATTTCACAATATATATGCATGTTATAGTTTTACAATATATCATGATTACTATCCAGACAACACGGGCCGCATAGACACCTTGAACTTCAAAAGCCCAAAATTAAGTACAACCGTCTAGGTCCGTTAGCCTTGGGCCCTAGCAATTACTTATTGGTGATAACTGATAACTAACCAGACTTTTTAATTTTGCAATGGCTTACTTAAAAAAAAATTCTAATGTAAATTAACAAAAACTTCTGCCCATTCAGAAAAAAATTCAGTAAAAAAAGAAACATTCATTATAAGAAAGTCCAACAAACCAAGTACATAGCAGAAATGTTCTTATTATGTCATAAATAAAAGAACATAAATAAAGAAAAAAAAATGCTACATGAAGCAAACAAGGCAGACTTCGATAGAGAATGACAATGCAAACTAATGCCCAGTAAGGGCAGGCAGAAAATGAACAGGAAAAACACAACAGAAATTGCCACCAAACTAATTCTCTTATCTAAATAAAAATTAGTAAGAAGCAGGTTCGGAGATCCTATAGATAGAGTGATAACAAGCAGGAGGATGGCGATTGGCAAACAAACTGGAGCAAGCGTCACAAACAACCCCGATCCAAATGCCACAAAACCTCCCCCCATAACTGGTGTACCGTTCTTATTTTCCCTTCTTAAAACAGGTTGTTTGTGATGCTTGCTCCAGTTTGTTTGCCAATAGCCATCGGACTGGGTTCCGTACTTATCACAACTGTGACATTTGCTGCCGCTTTCACAATCCCCGGAGGTTACAACCAAGACAATGGTACACCAGTTCTGGGGAGGAGATATATGTTCCGAGCATTTTGTTTGTGACTTTTGGCCAAACCTCCCCCCAAAACTGGTGTCGACAAAACCTGGCAGAGCATTAGTAAGAAGGGCAAATAAGCTTAAGAATCTTTGTATAAATGCCAAGGTGTTTGCTAGAATAAATGCTCGGAACATATATCTCCTCCCCATAACTGGTGTACTGTTGTCTTGGTTGTAACCTCCGGATATTGTGAAAGCGGCAGCAAATGTCATAGTTGTGATAAGTACGGAACCTAGTCCGATGACTTGAGTTCTCTCCCATTTATTTTCCAAGAATATTGATTTCGCTACATCGTTAAACCACTCTATTGAAAATTTCTCACTATAGGTCATCTCGTGGCCGGAAATTCATAAAGACAGCACATGCACCAACCTGTTTTAATATTATTAACCAAGAGAGCACTCATTAATTTAATAGTTCAAATGAAGAATTGTTGGTTAGATAAATGTCACGTTTTAATTAATTTATTATCTTCCGATCTTACAAAATTTAACAATTAACATTTAGTAACTAACAGATTTGTTGTATTGGGTGATACTCTACTACACCGAAAAAAATTAGAAGATCCATAACAATTAAATTCATAGAACGATTGTAATTGAAGTATTAAATTAATGGTTGTGGGCATTAAATTAACAACTCTAATCTTCAGAATAAGTAAAAGACAATATGGACTGGACTAGTAGATTTACACATTAGCTCTCTCAATTGTAACAATTAAATTTAATAGATTTGCTACCAGTAAAGCCAAAAAATGATGAATATCTATATTTTTTATATTGACCTTTGTTAATCAAAAGGTTGAGATCAATTTAAATATTAATTTGGTAAAAAATAAAATGATGTACTAGAGTAAAATTCAAATTTGGACTTTAGTATTTAGCCGCACAATTCTCAGACATTTTATCCAAAAATATATATCTATTATTTTTTATGGCTCAAATCAAAAGTATATCTACACCTTCCCTATAATACAAGCACTCAATCACATTGGTGTTGACAATGAAGCTAGTGTGTGTTGTGCTTGCTTGGTAGTTCAATAGCTGGTAGCAACACAAGTGTTATGTCAAATGAACAAGAAATAGTTTTTCGATGTATTTGTTAATTTGGACATACCTCATTACTTTTCTCAAGTATTTGTCTCCTGGAAACTTCGTATGGTGTTAAGCCTCGATTGTTTTGGATTGTTTCTGCAACGTGATTCATCCTGTTTTGCCAAATAACTCTCATTGTATGTCTGTGTCCCTTCATTGCTGCAATGTGCAATGGTGTATTTCCTTCATAATCCATTGCATAATTCATTCTTACTTCCATATCCCCCCTCCATTTATTTATATAAAAAATATAGTAGTTACCCTCAGCGGCAGCAATGTGTAAAAGATTTCTTCCATGAGGATCCACCAACTCTGCATAATCAGGGTAATATTGCACCAAATATTCTACCAGCCTCCAGTTACCATTGCGTGCGGCTAAATGAACTGGAAACATTCCACATGTGAATTGGGTGCACGCAAGATTAGGGTCAACTTCTAACATGTTCTCTACTATGAAATTATTTTCATTTGTTTCTTCTAGCGCATTCTTGACAACGGCATGATCGATTCGAATGAGCATCTGGAATACCTCATCGTTTCCAATTTTGGCAGCAATGTGTAGTGGTGTCTCTAACATCTTGTTTCGCGCTTTCAACAAGGACTTATCACTTTGAAAAACCTTCAAAGCAAGCTCGTTGTGACACTTAGAAACAAGTAGGTGAAGAACAGCGTCTCCAAAACCCGTTGCACTTTGGAGCTCAGATTGGACAGTCTGGTGTTCTGTCTTTATTTGTTGGGGAGCAGAATGAGTGGCTTCTGTTGTTACCTGATTAGACAATGTAACTAAAATTTTAGTAAAGCATCAAAATTAAACATATTTGAGATGTATCATCTTTTTAGATTGAGAAGATAAGATAGAGCAATTCGAATCCTCTGAGCTATCTCAACTTTTACATGT
The DNA here is from genome assembly GCA_025461045.1 of Carex parvula. Classification (NCBI taxonomy): domain Eukaryota; kingdom Viridiplantae; phylum Streptophyta; class Magnoliopsida; order Poales; family Cyperaceae; genus Carex; species Carex parvula. Next base: position 429,559 of record JAJGRW010000801.1, read on the forward strand.
TTTCTGGAAAATCTCAATCATTCAAATACGTTTTGCACAAATAATACTGCCCCCTGCGCTATCCCCGAATAGGCACCGGGCACCTCGGTCACGCAAAAGTTGAGATATCTCAGAGGATACACACTCTAAAAGAGGTAACTAATTAATGACAAAAATCAGAATCGTAATCGGAATGGACCGAATCGGATCCGAAACTCGGATTTCTTTGACTTGTTTTGTACTAAAATAATAGAAAAAAATGGGTAAGAAATTATTTTTAAAAAAATTATGTTAAGAGAAATAAAAAGTTAACATGAGACATTAAAGCTGAAATTTTTTTTTATATGTTCAATAAGTTAAAATTAATGTCAAATAAATAGGGGTTAAACGGATTCGGTTGGACTTCAGACCGGGTTCGGATAATTTCGCAGATGGGATCCGGATATTTATTAAGTACAAAGGAAAGATACGGATTCAAATAAAACGGAGTAGATATCCAGACTATCCGAATTCAATTTTCGTGAATCTACACTCTCTCCTCTCTCTCCGCTCGCTCCCACTATCAACTGGTCCAGCATCTGAGTACTTATATACTGCTATCTCCACTACTTACTTTGCTTGTGGGACTAAGCTTCCGAATATCTCGGACTAAGCTATTTGCGCTCTCTCCGAGGCTTGAATTAATTTCTTTCATTCGCAGGTGGGGCCCATCCGGATATCCGCTATTTATTTTCCTTTTGAGTACAGAGTAGACATTAATTTGCCTTGTGGGGCCTATGCTAAATTAACTCATATTTTTTTCAAAATAGAAGATAGTCATTTGTAATTTTAAATAGATGAATAGTAATTTTTTCAACTCAGAATGGAGTAATCTGACCCCTTCCTTCCCTTCCCGTTCCTTTCCTCTACCCTAGGGTCTTTTGGAGTACACTCTAACGGAGCAATCTTCGAGACCTTTTAGTCCATCTCTTTTCTCCCACAAAGACTGACGTTTGAAGCAACTCAGAAATAATTAATTTGAATATAATATATATTTTATTTAGGCAGGACTAAGGAGGCACTCAATGAAATTCTTCAACAACAGACTGACAGAGTAATCTAAGGAGATCATATTTAAATATTAACAAGTGACAAACTGCTATTTGAAAGGGGAGGTAACACAATTTGCTAGAAAAAAAGTTTTTTGGTTACCCAAAGATCAAGAATTCGATTCCTCCTTGCAACTTCGCAGCTTCTGCGAAGGTTTTAAAAAAAAAAAAAGACAAACTGCTATTTGAAGAAGGATTATTGCTAGATAGTGATGATATATACCATTGGATAGGAAAGTGCATTCAGTTGTCGAAGCCTGTTTAGAATTGATGTCTCTGCCAAATCTACTTCTTCTGTCAAAACCTAAATTTTACCAAAGATACATATATTAATATTTATATTATAAAAAAAGAGTATTATCTGGTACAAAATGATTAACCAGTCAACAAATTTTAGGCCTAACATCCCTGATTTGAGCTAGAAATTAATCAACACAGTAGAAATAGAACAAATATGGTAATAAGCAAAACCAATTCAAAAGGCCAGCACGAATGACTCAATTGAAAATCGAATAAATTTCTTGTGTGTGAGTTCCAAGAAAAAGTAGAAATAGTTTTTTTTCTTTGCTTCTTAATGGAGAAATAGAACACCTTCATTTAGAAAGAAGAGTATACTTGACAGCACCAACATGCAATTCTCCATGTATGCTAGCTTCCCCGTTTAATTAGGTAGATTAATTACAGACACTATATATATATATATATATATAGAGAGAGAGAGAGATAGGCTACCATACTTTGGGAATTAAACAGCCCCTTTTACTTCCCATTTTGATCCCTTAGATCTGCTTTAAAAACCGTGCGGATCAATCCGATCTGATTCAAAAAATGTCGCTGGAATTTCATTTTTTACACTTACAATGTTTGCAAGATTGTTTAGTGATTGTTGTACATTTCTTTACTCATATTTTTTGCCGACATGTTTAATTTTATTGGCTCATAGAAAGGGCAAACAAAAGAGGGATGATGATGAGGAAAGTGGAGAGGTTTAGGGTTTGATTTTATTGGCTCATAGTGCACAATTGCCACATAAAGTTATCCGATCTGACCCAAACTGACACAAGGGTGTGATTTGCTATATTCCTTCTAGTGTTTATACTAAGCATCTCCAACCAAGGAGAAAAACACAAATTGAGAAGTTTTCTCATAACATTTCTTTATTAATTTGACAATCTGACCCATACCTTACAAAACAAGTTTCTGAAAAAACTCTTGATGCATATGCAATATATAGTTTTAGAAATTACTTATTCTCAACTAGAATCAAAGTGCCATACAACATTAAATTCTCATTGTTTTTAACTAGAGCAAGCATTTGCATGTACTCAGTTCACGCCCTTATATATTCAAGAAGGCCTTTAAACACATTTTCAGAAACTTTGTTTTGCTATACCAGAATAACAGAACTAAGGCTTGGCATTCCAAAATAGTTTCCACATCCCAAACTTTGACAATCTGACACATACCTAATTTTTCCAATTTTAACAATTTCAGTTAAAAACTTCCTACAATCTGCGCCCTTTATTATGCTTACAATTAAACAAAAATTAGGTAACAACACACTAAAATCTAACATCTCAGGCTTTGCAAAAAATAAATTTTACCTGATGTCGCTGAAGGAAGTTGAGTGGATCGACAACTTGTCTGAGCACAAGAGAGAGAGAGGAGAGAGGACTCGCTGCCGGTCCTCTCACGCCCGATCTGAAGCGCGCGGGGTGAGCGGATCGCGCGAGCTTGTCTGAGAAAATGATATGGAGGGACCGGACTCGCTGGACTTTGTGAGGTGATGGCTTAGCGGTCGACAGTGACACCAGGAGAAGAGAGGAGCGGGAGAGGAGAGGGGTGCGATTTAGGTTTAGGGGTGCCTGAGAGAGGAGAATACGCTTTGAGAGAGAGGGGGTCGGGGTTAATGAAATGGATGGGTCCAGTTAATGGAGATCTGAAAAATAAAATTTCAGCGATATTTTTTGAATCAGATCAGATTGATCCGCACGGTATCTAAAGCAGATCTAAGGGATCAAAATAGAAAGTAAAAGGAGCTGTTTAATTTGGTAGCCTATCTCATATATGAGGAGGGATCAAGTTACAACAAATTTGAGTTACAACAAAGTTACAACAATTATTTTTTTCATTTTCAAAATCCAAATCATCGATCCAAACCGTTCAACATGATCTCCACAATAAAATGTGCTTGCAGATCAAATTTTATATTTTTTTGAATTTTTTTACTATTTATTAAGTATTTTACAAAAAATAGTCATATTCAGACCATTGAATTTTGTACCCATCTTAATAAATAGTAAAAAAATTCAAAAAAATGTAAAATTTGATCTGCAAGCACATTTTATTTAGATAATCATGTTGAACGGTTTGGATCGACGATTTAGACTTTGAAAATGAAAAAAATGGTTGTTGTAACTCAAATTTGTTGTAACTTGATCCCTCCTCATATATATATATATATATATAGAGAGAGATAGGCTAATGTCATAACGTTATAACTTCGGCCTAAGTTATAACGAGTCGTTTTTGCATTTTGAAAATTCAAACAACCGATCCGAACCGTTCAACTTTTTCTAAATATTGAAATGTGCTTGGAGACTAAATTTTACATTTTTTTGAATTTTTTTACTATTTATTAAGCCACTTTGAAAATCGCAGATCTACTGTGAACAGTAAAATACAGTAAAATTTTCTGGACCACCGGATCAGAATTTTCAAAGTGGCTTAATAAATAGTAAAAAAATTCCAAAAAATGTAAAATTTAGTCTCCAAGCACATTTCAATATTTAGAACATGTTGAACGGTTCGGATCGGTTGTTTGGATTTTCAAAATGTAAAAACGACTCGTTATAACTTCGGCCAAAGTTATAACGTTATGACATTAGCCTATCTATATATATACTAGTAATGTACCCGTGCGATGCAACGGGACAAATTATAAAAGAAAAAAAAATTCTAATATAAAATGATATATTTTCAATGTATAACGATTTTTTTTTTTTTTGAAAAGTCCGGTAGATGCTACAAGATTACGACAAAAGAAAAAAAAAGAAAAATTACATCCATGCATCAGTTCCCTTTTCTACCAATTACAGTCCTTGTACCAGATGTACCTGACTCACTCTGTCACTCATACTTTGCCCATATACAACACCTTGCACCTTCCCATGCACATACCCCTTGCTAACAATACCTTAGCCATAGTTCTGCTTCTGACATTGCCTTTTCAGCTGTTCTGTTTGTTGGCAAGCATTTCCCCTCAAAGATTTTGGCATTTCTATGACGCCAAATATGCCAGCAGGTACACAGAATTAATACCGGACCAATAGAGCTCCAATCCCGATACCTGTACTGCATCTGTCTTAGAGTACCATCCCTTATCTCTTGTATAGAGCCTGATGCCTGTCTTATTCTGTATCCCAAAATTGTACTTACCTCTGGCCAGACCCGTAATGCATAGTGACACTAAGCAGATGGATTGCTATTTTGATCGGGCAATCCGAGCACAGTACACATGTAGGATTGCAGTGCATCTTGCGCCTTAGCAGGACATCGTGAGTCATTATTTTATTTTTAAACATGAGGAAACCAAAGATGCGTACGGTCTCTAGTGCCTTGTATTTCCATAAACCATAATTTGCATCCTTGATTTTCCCTCCTCCCATAAATGTATCATATACTGATCTAGCCGTGTAGACACCTGATGAGCTCCATCACCAAAAAATCTCATCCGCATTGTCAGTAAACACAGTTTAACAATTCTCATAAAAAATCCAAAAAACATAATCATAATGGAGCAGCAGGAAAACAGTTTAATCTTTACTTTGAAGCATTAAATTAAATATTAAGACAAGTAATACACACATTCATGTTTCCAACGTATAACAGATCTTCATCAGATTCTGCTGTCAAGCAGTAACTGCTGAACTTCATTAGAAATTTCAAATTCAAGCATAACTACATTATAATTACACACGTCCATGTTTCTAATGTATAACAGATCTTCTTCTGAAAGCCTAGATAAAGATATGTACTGGTATATAAGAAGCAATGAAAACACAAACCGAACTTTTCTTGAAAATACTAATTTACAAGAATTGTTCTTTGTCCTTCAAAAAAGACGAATTCAAATTAGAAATCCAAATTCAAGTCAGGTATATATGTTGCATACAACATGTGAATTTCAGAAGAGTACAAATACTGATACTGTTATATAATCCCAAACTATCCTGAAATTGAAGCATTCAACTTGGGCTCCAAAATGATATTTCTAATTTCAACTGCGGTTTCCCAAGCCTAAACTATACACTCATACTGAGCACTTGATAGAAAATGAAAAAAAAAAATAATTTGTGCACTACGCTTGGTGTTGCGCACTATCTAGTGAGATTAAGGAAAAAAGGAAAAAGGAAAAAAAACCCTGAAAGCGGAGAAAACATTACAAAGTGTAAAAACAACAGAAATTGAATAATTAAAAATTACCATGAACAAAGATAACAAACCTGGAATTGAGCGAAAACAAATTTGTATTATAAATTGGCAAATTCAGGGCACATAGGCAGCAGGGGTAGTTTAGAAACTTTCAATTTCAAGTAATTTATTTTTTAATTGACAAGACTATTTCATGTTTTAGTTGCATTTCATCTTTTTGTTTTACTGATAAAGTTGTATTGTGAACTTTTTATCAATGGAATGCACCTACAGGTTTAGTCTCAAACAAAAAATTATATATCAACTAATATAGGACCCAAACCTGATAAGCATGAATCTTTTATCAATCAGCCCCTTGAAAACATACATATCTCAAAGTTACAAAAAATATATATCTGTATCAACTTGGAGCTTCTATTCCTCTAGCTTTCAGCGGTCATATGTCCTTCCATTTTCTCCCATGTATCTAGGCTACTTGATGCTTCCATGTTCATCTTAATCAACGTCTCATGTAAAAAACAAGGCATGAAATAAAGACAAGTTAAAAAAGGGCAAGCAATCTGATTATAATTCCTTCTTATTACCAAAGAAGCAAAAAATTATACTTTATCAAAAAAGTAGCAATATGAGAATCCAACTAATGAATCTTACTCAGTTTGTATTTATTTGAAAAAACCAATATTGCAATTAAGAATTGACCAGTGTCTCAGCAAGTATAGACAAAACGCGACATGTTACTCTTCAAGTCAGATTATCGTCAAGTCAGCAAGTATTAGTGAGGTTTGGTTATGTTCCCACAATATTGTCAAGTCAGGTTCACCAATTAAGCTTAATTCAGTAGATCATTGATTAGACTTGATAAAGCTATATTTGTGACTAATTAAACCCTATATATATTAATAGTAAGGGTAGATTCTCCAATCCGTGGCACACAACACAAGAATGTATGTTTTTTGCTCATACTGGTAAGTCTGTATAAGATATCAGAAGAGAAACATACCATACATGATGTATCAGCGTCGAGCAATTTAAAACTGGTTGTATGAATGGTTTGACCAAATAAAAATTGCAAATTTAAGTTGAAACCTAAATTTTTTCATAATATTGCAAATTTTAGATGCACCCTGTTAAAATTACCTAGATCCGTCAACTAACAACATGTGGAAACCAAATACCAATTATAAGATTTTCCAGAAAACATGGAAAATAATTAAAAAGCCATTGCATGGCCATATCCAATTAGCAGAAAATAATAAAAAACATGGAAGTAATCCCACACAATTTAGAGTTTCATTAAAATTAAAATAGAGGTTATTTCTTAAGATTATAATCGTTCAGGCGAAAAGAGACGCCAACTGAAATCGTCTCTCTCACTTGATGGATTAAGAGGTTGTTAACAATGGTCAGTGGTTGGTACTTGGTACAAATTTTGTTACCTTGGAATTTTGACCTCTAAGATATAACTTCATCGCATAGAGTCTTTGAAACTTCTCTTGCAACTCTAAGAATTCCTGAAATATTGTAAAAATAATTTATTATCATATTTAGAAAATAAACAAAAAAAAAAAAAAACTGAAGCAAATGAAGGTGAAAGGACAAGGGATGCAGCAAAAAAGGAAAAGCCACAAATAGATAAAAAAATATACCACTTATCTCACAGAAATAACTCGTCAAATTCAGAAGAAAAATATGCAGAAATAAAATTAAAGAAGTTACAGGACTAACTCGACTGAGATCCGCTTTCTCCTTGGTTAAAGCCGTAACCTGCTCTCTCTTCTCTTTTAGCCACTGCAAAATTTAATAAATGAAGAAACGAAGTAAATAAAAAACATCCGTTAACAACCTCTCAATTAATCGTTCTGGCGTGATATGAGGAGAAAAGAAACGAAGAAGAAAAATTTAACAAATGAAGGAAACAAAGTAAATAAAAATCTCCGTTAACACCTCTCAATTAATCGTTCTAACGCGATTTTGAGGGGAAAAAGAATCGAAGAAGAATGAAGGGTGGTAGCGTCTCTTCACTCTCTTCCCCGATCGGTACGATAAAGAAAAGTCGCTAGATAA
>JAJGRW010000801.1:443588-540417 GCA_025461045.1 Carex parvula
ACTAAAACTGATGATTTAGTCAGGACCGTCAAAATCGTTTTGTTAATGTTATATGTGATGAATTTTGGAGCACATACTCCAATTTCTGGCACTGCTTTGTTCCTTGCTACGTTTCTTCTCTTTTAGTTTTAATCTAGCCATCTCTCATTTCTATTATGGCCCTTCCTTCATCTCTCAATTATTTTTATCCCTTGCCATTTGTTCCTTCATCTCTGAAGGGCCATGGGTTGCAACACTGTCATCCTTAGAGATCTGTGCTATTGATGAAACTAGCTTTATTCTTTGGAATTGGGGGCCGTTCGATGTTCGGTCGGATCTGTTTGATTCGCATTAAGATTTACGCAAACAATTTTAAGGTTGTTGCGTATCAAGAGCACATGAATGATAATGCTAATCGAACGACTTTAGCCGAACATGGGACACCCCCCCCCGCCCCCCGACCCCCGCAGGACTTCAGATCCAGTGCAATACATGACTGTGTAGAATGAGATATGACTCGTCTGTTTTAATCTGACACAAAAATCTCAAAACAAAACCCCCTATATTTCAAAATAGACGCCATATTGATTTTATTGTGCTCAGTCAGGTAATTAAAGTGGATATGAATCCTGGATTTTTTTTAAAAACCGTAAATAAAAAATTAATTCTACCAAACCAGCATGATGGCCTCCAGATTTACAAAAAACCATCAGAACCGAGATGCCAATTCGGTCCCAACGATTTTTTTTTCTCCGGACCGAATTGGCATCTCGGTCCCTACCTTTTTCCCAGCAAATCAGAGCCAAACTGTGTGGCCGATCGTGTTGTTGGCTCTGGACCGAAATGGCATTTCGGTCCGGAGAATTTTTTGGCCAGACCGAGTAGCCATTTCGGTCCAGACTATTTTTTTTCGGCCAGACCGAGTAGCCTTCTCGGTCCAGAATGTTATTATCCAATAAAAAAATATATTCTGCTCTCTCTCTGCATTATTTTTTTGCGAGACAGAGACAGAGACCTCTGAGCACCTCTGAGCTTCTTCTTTCTTTCTCACCTCTTTCTCTCCGAGACCTTCATGCCTCTCTATTGTGCATAGTTTCAGTTTTCCAAATTACAGATCGGCTCCTGCATTGTGCCTCTAGCGTTCGTCTGAATACTGTAGTAAGTTTTTTTTTTTCAATTATGATCATAATTTTTGCTGTAAAATTGAAAATTATCAAAGGTTAATCGTGAAATTTTTTGTTCAGGAAATGTCTCAAGTATTAATAAATGTGTATCACAGACGCGAAATTACAGACGCACCGACCTGTACATTTCCTGTTACTAACTCAACTAGTCTTGATGAGCTAAGAAGACAGATATATGTTGGCATTCGTTTGCTCCCTAGCCGGTTCGATCTGACAATCAGCGCACGTTTGAACACGGCACCACCTGGCTCAGCAGAAAAATACCAGTTGTTCAACATAGACCACGAAGCGACTTGGTATATGGTGCTTGCGAATGCCACTCCGGTATTGAATTTTAAACTTCTTGAATTAGTGGTTGAGTCAGTACCAGTTGTTAGTCAGACCAATTATGACCCATACCCGGGTAGTGTACCCGGAACTAGCAGAGACATACCGGTGATTGATTCACCGGCACATTGTGATGAAACCCCCGAAACACCCCCGGTTGATTTGCAGAATTATTTTGACCAACTGAATAATGATACTGACTCAGAAACAAGCTCTGACCCTGATGACACGGTTGTCGGGGAAGAGGAAATGGCCGAAATTGAGGATCAGATTAGGATGGAAGAAGTAAGGAATGAGTGGCAATCGTCTATTCCTTTTATTAATCGGGGATTGCAGCATCCTTGTTCGGCATTTCATGACGATGTGCCGATGCCGTACAAGGATGAAGCATTTTTTGGTCATCCACCCAGAATCGACGGTCCATTTTCGGTGGGACAGATATTTGAATCCAAAGCTGATCTTAAATCGAAGTTGAATAGATATGCCATGGATAATAACTTAGAAATACAACAAACCCAGACAAGTCGTAACAGATATGTGGTTGTATGTACAGTGGAGGGGTGTCCGTGGAGGGTATACGCAAAAACCACTGCGACGGGCAATTGGACAATTGCAACAAACCCATACGAGCACAATTGTTACAGTACTGCATGTACAGCAGACAGTCGTCAGATGACTGCCAGGATGATTGCAGATATAATCAAACCGGGTCTCAAGGAGGACCTGGAGATGTCAATAAAAGCATGTCGAATTGCAGTTAGACAGGAGTTCAAAACGGTTGAGCCTTCATACAGCAAGATTTGGAGAGGGAGGGAGCTGGCTATTGCCGATTTATTTGGTTCTTGGGAGAAAGCTTACGAACTGCTACCTTCTATGCTCGGTGCAATCCAGAGGTCTAATCCCAGGTACAAGATACAGAATTGATCACATACCATCTAGCACGTTGGGCGAACATATTTTCATCCGTGCGGCATGGGCTTTCGGTCCATGCATTCAATCCTGGCCATATCTCCGACCAGTTATAAGTGTAGATGCAGGACACCTATCCGGCAGGTACAAAGGAAAACTATTCATGGCATGCGCTTATGATGCAGAACAACAATTACTGCCAATAGCATTCGGAATTGCGGAAGAGGAGACTTCAGATAATTGGGGCTGGTTTATGCAATTTGTACGCGAAGATGTTGTCGGCCCCGGTCGGATATGTGTTATATCAGACCAGCATGCTGCAATCCGTTCAGTGTTTGATCGTACTGATTTAGGGTGGTGCGAGGAGAGGGGTGAAGCAGTTCATCGATTGTGTGCTCATCATATTGCGGCGAATGTGTACAAGTTGTGCAAGGACAGAGTAATTGAAGCAATTTTCACTGCGTTTGTGGGTAAGATGAAACCTTGGAGGTTTGATGAGGGTATGGAAATGATAGAAGGTAGGAGCATTACTACTCACCAGTACATCATGTGGTGTGGTAAAAGGTTGCAAAATCTCGAAGAAGAGCCTCTGCAACTCCATAAATGGGCACAATGTCATGACGGAGGCCCAAATAGGTGGGGTATTATGACTACGAACGGATCAGAATCATTGAACAATGTTTTCCGAGTGGCTCGCCAACTGCCTGTAACGGCAATAGTTGATCGCACATTCTATAAAGTTGTGGATTGGTATGTCAGAAGAGGTGCGGTTGCTCGAAATTGGCATCAAAATGGAATGAGATTATCAGGAAAAATCATGACAGCGTTAGAACGTCGGATTGCCAAAGCAAAGCAGCACCTAGTGATACCAATGGGTGGTGAATTTCCCGTCTACGAGGTCGTCGATCATGATGGAACCCAAAGAACGGTATGTCCGATATTTTCTTAAATTTAGTATAACTTTCTCAATTTGTAATATTTAAATAACATGATTTATTGATTGTAGGGGGTGAAGGGAGACATGAAGTACGAAGTTAGATTTCCAGAAGGGGAGCAGAGAATGGCTGTTTGTGATTGCCAGAAACCGCAATTTACTGGCATTCCCTGCAACCACGTCTTGGCGGTGTGCTGTAAGAGACATCTAGATCCGATGAGATATGTAAGTCACTATTATAGCGTTGAAAATTATGTCAACACGTGGAGAGGTGAGTTTCACAGCTTCGGCAGCCACCGCAATTGGATATACGAGTTGGGAGCACCTAAAATCAAGCCGGACATAAATAAAATTAACAAGGGTAGGAGGAAGCACAAGCGAATTCCTAATGCTATGGATGTTATGGAAGCTCAATGTAGGCCACGCAGTGGAGTACAACGTCCAGAGGGATCCGGTAGAAGAAGACCGTCAGGTTAGAAATCGTAATTGTGAATTAGTACATATTTTTAATTAAATTAAGATTTTACACACTCAATTATATTTATATCCTCATTGTGCAGGGGCAACTGTTGAAAGACGGAGAAGCGTATCTGGCATCCGGCCAGAAGCATCTGCATCTGCTAGGTATACAGAGACATCTGCTCCACAAGAAAGACGGAGAAGCGTATCTGGCACCCGGCCAGAGGCATCTGCATCTGCTAGGTATACAGAGGCATCTGCTCCACAAGAAAGACGGAGAAGCGTATCTGGCACCCGGCCAGAGGCATCTGCATCTGCTAGGTATACAGAGGCATCTGCATCTGCTAGTCAAGCAGGACCATCTGGTAGCCGACCATCTATTGGTCGGACGGCTAGTCGTTTGGTGAACAAATTATTGAGACGTAAGGAACGATGAATATTGTGTAATGCAAGACCATGTTTTATATAATACTATGTTTGTTTTAAATGGAAGACCATTTCTGGAATTCTGTTTTTCTGTTTTTCATGAATTTCTGACCTCCGTCGACAAATCGTCAGAACTGTAGCAAACCGTAATATTTTTGTATGTACAAGTTATATTATCTGAAAACTAGACTTCGACGCCTTTCTTTCCATATAAAGAACCCAAAATTCCATGTAGCCATTTAATCATATTGAATTTCCAATCTAGTCGAATTTCTGAGCTGTAAATTTTCTGGAATTCTGTTTTTCTGTTTTTCTGAATTTCTGACCTCCGTCGACAAATCGTCAGAACTGTAGCAAACCGTAATATTTTTGTATGTACAAGTTATATTATCTGAAAACTAGACTTCGACGCCTTTCTTTCCATATAAAGAACCCAAAATTCCATGTAGCCATTTAATCATAATTGAATTTCCAATCTAGGCGAATTTCTGAGCTGTAAATTTTCTGAATTTCTGTTTTTTCTGATTTTCTGAATTTCTGACCTCCCGTCGACAAATCGTCAGAACTGTAGCAAACCGTAATATTTTTGTATGTACAAGTTATATTATCTGAAAACTAGACTTCGACGCCTTTCTTTTCATATAAAGAACCCAAAATTCCATGTAGCCATTTAATCATAATTGAATTTCCAATCTAGTCGAATTCCTGAGCTGTAAATTTTCTGAATTTCTGTTTTTCTGAATTTCTGACCTTGGCCGAATTAGATGGAATATGGACGAATTTCTGCATTTTTGTTGTTATTAAATTTTAATGTTATAGGAATTTTGGAATTTCAAATGCGAAGAAGATTTGGTATGTCAGAGATGTAGAAGGACGCACGGATTAGACGTCGAAGAATAGGAACCACTAAATTAATTCATGTTTACACTAAACAATCCATACACTAAACAAAAACTACACTAAATCAATCCGTGGCTTCCCTGCCCCTAGGATTAGTGAAATTCGAGTGGCTAAATCTGCGAGTTGGCCTTGTCTGGCGTCTTGTAGGAGCCGCTGCTGATGGCCCCGCATCATCTGCTAGAGGGCGCCCGTCTATTACTATGGATCGAAGCGAGCTGTAAACTCCCTGCATAATATCGTCATGCGTCGTTGGAGGAACTTGGACATCTACATGCCTCGCTCTCATGTCTGGAATATCACCACTGATATCGATGTGGTTTAGGTCAAATGGAAGTCCGGCTTGCTAGACCATGGCTCTGAACATTGCGATATGCCCAATATCCCGTAAAAAATCACGACTATGCTCTAGCAATTGGAGTCCAAAAGCCATTTGCCCACGTGTCTTCACCATCGCAATTCCTTCTGCGGTCATATTCATGAGGCGAAATCTCTGCAAAAAAAAAAAAATAGAATAGTTAAATAAAATGAAAGATAGTTCGTAAATAAAATGAGGTGATATATTAAAAATTAAAATTAAAATACTTACGGTACGTGATTGCACCTCGGCATCCGAGACATACCCGAGACGGTCTACTTCTACTTCTGGTTCTGGCATTGGCTGGCTCAGAATTTCTTGGTGGCTTTGCATTACGTAAATCGTTGGCATGCCGTTCCGGAAGAACCAATCCATATACTCGGGATATCTGTAATGACCAATTAGAATAAATTAACTCATCACTGGATCCGAATTCAAAATTTAAAAAAAAAAACGTACCTATCCATATCGTAAGGTCCCGGCTCTTCATTTGCCCAGGGTGGTTGAGCGATAAATTCCGCCCACTGAGTGCTCCAGTCTGAACTTAATCCGTCTTCGTACAAACCATCCTTACGTGTGTGACTGCGGAGGCCTTCCATATAATCAAAGGGCAGTGGATCCTGCGGAGGAACTCGCTGAAATAATCCGAACTGCCGGTAAACCCTCTCAGGAAGATGAATCTCACACTCCCAGAAATGGACCAACCACACGCGATATCTAAATATATCTCGGTCTCTAATCCCGCGCCAAGGTTGTTGGTGGTAGTAAGTCGTATACGGCATCCAGTTGACAACATTTACAGTCAGACGCTCAAACTGGTTACGATATTGCGATACACCTAAGTTGTGAACACATTACAAATAAATATTGAATTAACACTAAATTATATTGAGAAATATAATTTAAATACATGTTTAAATAAATATACCTCTAATAGGGTTGCCATCCCATTGATGCGGAATAGTCCATCTTGCGCCAAAAGCCAGCCTCTCCAATTGGTTTTCACCGCCAAATGGTAAATCGTGCCTGCCTCTGGGCCGGCCTATAGGAAACCGAGTCCAACACCACATCTGCAGCAGTAGTACTGGACCATTAATCGAAACTGTTTTCTTTCTGCAAGCCCGAGACAACTCACGATACAGGCAGGCAAGTACAGCACCTCCCCAATTGTAGTCCTCTTCCAGGTGTCCCAAATTCTCTAAGAACTGCAAGTACATGATCGGGACAGAACTTGAGTTCGCATCGGGAAACATCATCGATCCAAACAAGTCCATGCAGTATGCCCGTGTGTGTCGGTCGACGATCTCCTGGGGAGTGTCATGTGCCAAGTTTCCGTTAAAGCGGTCCTTCAACCATTTTAGTCGCATATGGTATTTGGATCTCTTAACTTCGCCATTGTCGGCCACCTTTGAATAAAAAATTCATCATCACTGTCTTCATTGCCGTCATAGACCTCATGCCCTAGGCATTCTTCGATCAGTAGTGACCAATTATCATCTGTATGTCCAGCAATTGTCTTTCCTGTAAACATAGATGTTAGAGATAAAGATATACTCGATATTTACAATACAATTTAATACACTACAATACGCTAAAAAAAAGATAAATTACTCTAAATATTTATACAATTTATTTACACTAAATATTAATAGGATTTATTTACACTAAATTACTCTAAATATTAATAGGATTATTTACACTAAATTATTATTCCTAAATTTATTTACACTAAATTAATTTATTTCCTAAATTTATTTACACTACATTATTTATCACTAAATTTATTTACACTACATTTATTTACACTAAATTACCTGCACTAAATATAAATTACTCACAAAAGTATAAATTAGTAAGAAAAAATATTTTACCTTGAACAGGTAAGCCCCACAGACAGCTGACATCTTCCAGTGTCACTGTGCACTCCCCCACTGGAAGATGAAAACTATTCGTCTCGGGCCTCCACCTCTCGACGAGCGCAGTGATCAACGCTTTATCAATCTGACAATGCGTCACATCCTTCATCTGGTACAGGCCTAAGTACACCAAACCTTCTTTCATCCGAGGCTGGTAATGAATGCCCATTTGCCGAGAACCAGTACGCAGTGAACGAATAGGCTGGAACGATAATTTCATGCAAAATAATGTAAAGAACAAAAATTAATTTAAACTTCCAAGTTTATTTTGGAATTTAAATCCAACACGATATTAAACAAATACCGTTGTATTCACCAACGATATCTTGTGTTCCTCAGCAGGCAATTGCAACAAGCGTTGTTCAGCAGCCATTTTGCACTACAATATAAATAAAATTACAACATAAAAAAACTCCAGTTAGTTAACAAATCAAAAATTCCTTTAGCTAATTTACTCTACATACAAAATTAAAAAAACCTACAATTAGTTAAATTATACTAAATAAAAAAAAAACCTAAATTACACTAAAAAAAGCCTAAATTATTCTACATTTATTTTTAAAAAAAACCATTACCAAGATTACTCTACCTACATACCAAATCATTATACAATTACTAAACACTATATACAATAAATTTATACACTAAATTACTCTAAATATTTATAAAATTTATTTACACTAAATATTTATACAATTTTTATACAACTTACTTACACTAAATATTTATTCACACTAAATTTATTTGCACTAAAAAATTATACAATTTATTTACACTAAATATTTATTCACACTTAAATTTATTTACACTAAATTTATTTACACTAAATTACTCTAAATTACTCTAATTACTCTAACTACTTATACATTTTATTTATACTACAATACATTAAAATACACTACAATCACTAAATAAATAACACTAAAATAAACTAATTTACACTACAATACACTAAAATAAACTAATTTACACTACATACAAACTAAACTAAATAATTTTACAAAAAAAATTAAAATTCGGATTCTTTTCCTAAATTAAAAATGCACACTATAATACATTAAATTAAACTACAATACACTACAAAAAACTAATTTATTCTATAACTAAACTAAATAATTATAAATTTCGGATACTTTTTAAAAAAAAAAATTTAATCACGTACCCAATGAAACTTGTAGATCTGAAGCTTTTCTTGTTCTTCTCTCAAAACTATATTCAAATATGTAATTAGAATAAAAAATGGCTGAAAATTTGAGGGGTTAAAATTAAATTTTTTTGGTTTGGTTTCGGGTAGAGGAAGAGGAAGAAGCTCTCGCGTGAAGGACAATGGGAGAAAGAAGAAGGAAGGGAGTTGGCTTCTCGGTCCCGAGTAAAGAAAATAATGGGACCGAGTTGCCTTCTCGGTCCGGAGGAAAAAACAATGGGACCGAGTTGGCTTCTCGGTCCAGAAGGAAATTTGGTCCGGACCGAAATGCCAATTCGGTCCGGAAGTATTTGCGGATTTTCTGTGGCGAGAGGTGCGCCAATATTTAAAATAAAGGAGGACCGAGATGCCAATTCGGTCCGGAGAAAAAAAAATCGTTGGGACCGAATTGGCATCTCGGTTCTGATGGTTTTTGTAAAATTTAGAGTCATCATGTTGGTTTCGTAGAAAACATTTTTTTATTTACGGTTTTTAAAAAAAATCCCTACTTTTATCATACCCAAGTACTGAGATCCAATTTGAAACCGAATCGATTCAAACCAGAACCGATTCAGATCCAATTAATTGAATAGGGTATGATTTAAAAAATATAACGGTTAAATTATGGGTGCAGTTACAAAATTAATAGTTTAATATCCGATTCGGAACCGAACCGAAACCGATTTTGTCATGGATAAAATACAAATTTGATTAAATTATCCGATCCATAACTGAACCCGACCCGATATCCATCTAAATACCCGATGAAATGATAATACCAGTCTTTATAATTATTTAATATAAAAATATATATTAATAACTATGAAAATATTTATTTGTTACAGTGATTAGCAAAATAGTAATTGGGATATTGTACTTGCAAATGTTGAATCAATAGGATAGTATTTTTTTAATTAGATAGATTACAAATTAATTTAAGTTTATTATTTTATTTTACTATGTACTGTGTTATATTATATTATTATGAACAAGAATAATAGTAATTATTATTTTAGAGCAGCTTTTAATTTATATTATAATGATATATTATGTGAGATGTTTAAAAATTTATAATTATAATTATATTTAATAAAGGGTTTCTCAAATGCTTGTGAGTTGTGACATGTATCTGTTCCGAATTCAGATTAGACCCGATAATCCACAAACAAGTTATGAGTATTTATCTACACATAACCGAAAGACTGGACCCGAAATATCTATGGGTAAATAGATATTCAGATTTGTACTCGACCTGATTTGAATAATAAGTATATGGATCAAAATTCGGACCCGAACATTTTTAGAGTTCGGATTCAAAAATAATAGTATCCGGACCGTACCCAACCCAACACCTCTAGTTGTGTCATGATATAAATGCAACCATTTTTCTTTCTGGCTGAAGTAGGGGTGAAAACAGAGCAAATACATAGCGGATAGTGGTAAAACCATATTCATATTCCTTTTCAATTTTTTGGATACGTATCGGATATCAGCCGGATACAAATACGGATACAGATCGGATATTTATTAAAATAATATTAAAAAATACCAAAGTTCATATTATTTATCTAATTTTAATGGTGAATAACAATATTTTTTTCATAATATATATAAAATATATGATATATATATGTACTATTCAAGTACGGATAATTGAAACGTAAAATCATATCAGTATCCATATCCACACAGATATTCGGATATCAGATATCTACATCTAATTTTTCGAATACGAATCGAATACGGATCAGATATTATCCATACCGTTTTCACCACTAGGCTGAAGGAATTTAAATCTGCTGAAATTCGAGATCAATGAACAGTAACCCTGAAATTCCGAATTCAACCGTCCAACTTTTTCTGTGCACACATCTCACAACAACTGGTTTTTCTGTGCATGCATCTTAAAACAGTTGGACAGTTGAATTCGAAATTTTAAAGATTTCAGAGTTACCGTTTACAATTTCGAATTTCAACAGATTTGAATCCAGGCTGAAGACATCTCCACACCAGATATCAGATAATTCATAAAATTGGTTCTGAGATATGAATTTCAGCAGATTTGGATCAGGCTGAAGACACCTCCACACCAGATATCAGATAATCACAAAATTGGAAATTCATCTCTTCTAGAAAAATAAATGTCACAAAGAAACTGCTCCACTGTTTCTGCCCCAGGTAGTTGGCCACAACAATCCCCGTGACCACATTCTCTCAACACGATTACACGTGTCATTACCTGATACGCCATGCCAAACAAACCTGGTCCCCATTTCTTTAATGACGCGACCTGTCTGGTTGTAGTCAACTCTACAGTAATCCTCCGACGTCCAAAACAGATCAGCATCTACCATCCAACGGTCGGCACGGCTTACCGGGTATAGCACGTAGACCCGGCACTGAAAGGTTGGTCAGCGGTTTGGATTTATTGCCTTTACTCATTTGACCAAGGCAGCTCTCTTTTTCCAGGCTTGACCGGTTTCACTGGTCGCTGATCGGCCTTTGGTCTTTTTCGTATACCACCCTGGAAAAGTTTAATTTTCTGAACAAAAAAAAACGCACCAATAGCTAGGAAATTCAAACTGGCCCGGTGGACAAGCAATTTCCACAGCAACCCATCATCACAAAAGAGAATTGTTTTGTTTTGTTTTGCTGTGAAAAAAAAAGTAATTTTATTTATAATTCTTAAAGATTTTTACTTTAAATTTTTGTAAATATGGGAAAGACACAATTGAAAATATAATAAATTTAGATAATGTTTTAAATAATTTCAAGTCATTGTTTCATTATAAATCTCAAATGGAAATAAACTTAGTTTGTTGAGTCAATTAAGTTATTGGATGCTATTAGTCATTTATTAGAAACCATCAATGCAATTTCATTTAGTTCTTATTCTTATCCCAATTAATGTAAAAACTAGCAGTCAATGAAACTTTTGAATTAATTAAGTATTTTGGTTATTAATGATGAATTAAAATGATACTTGTAGTATTTTAGTATTTTATAATATGACTTATTTAGTGATAGTTGTAGACTTGTAGTGTCTAAACTAGTCAAAGTTGGACTGTGCTACTTATTAATTAGATCAATGCACCAATTAATTTTTGTTCTATTAAGTAAGTAATTCAAAAGCTGTAACGTCTATATCATTAAAAAATTAATTTTCCGTTATATAACTTAAGTATTATTAATCATTAGAAACCTCCAAAAAAATACAAACACTATTTCTCAAGGATATTTTCATAAATATAGACTTTAACAAGACCCTAACAACAAAATAAACACCAGTCAATATAGTCAAGTCTGTTTCTCACTATATAAACCCTCCTTCCTTCCCCTTCCCAATTTCCATTTCTCTCTTCTCTCTCCAACCATGCTCGCTCTAGATCTAATCGGGTCATCGCACCCCTATCCCTCATCCGACGGTCCTGATCATGACACGTCAAATATCCAGGAGGCAGCAGCGGCCGGATTACAAGACATGCGCCATCTTATCTCCTCTCTCTCTTCTAAACCTCCAAATCAGAACTCAGATTACTCAGAAATCACCAATTCTACCATCACCAAATTCAAGCACCTGATTTCGGTTTTGAACCGTACCGGGCACGCCCGATTTCGCCGTGGCCCGACCTTACAAACCCCAATCAAGCCAAAAACCCAATCCTTAACCCTAGATTTAAGCATCTCTTCAGGTAACAACAACAACAATTCCTCTTCGTTTGATCTGTCGTCAGTCACTGGAGATGGAAGCGTGTCGAATGGGAAGAGAGGTGGTCCAGCAGTGGTACCGATCGGACTACCTCCAGTACCAGTCTCTTCACCGATACCGATATCAGGCGTGAAGAGAAAGCCTTGGTGCCATGAGCATGCGCACTCGGAAAATGCATTGAAGGCGAATGCTGGTCGATGCCACTGCACCAAGAGAAGGTAAAAAAAAAAAAAAAAGGATTAATTATTTTATTAGAGAAAGCGAAGTCTGAGGTGAAAATTTTCTGATGGTTTTTCCTTTTTGTCGTGTAATGAAGCAGGAAGTCTAAGGTGAAAAAGACGGTTCGTGTACCGGCGGTGAGCTCAAAAAATGCTGATATACCACCAGACGAATTTTCTTGGCGCAAATATGGTCAGAAACCCATCAAGGGTCCCCTTACCCCCAGTAAGCTTAATTTTTAACATTACCCCAGTTTTATTTTGCTAAATTTAATCTGAGGTTTTACCGACATAGCATGAACAAAAAGCTTAGCAAGTTGGAAGTTATCTATGTAGCATGATAAATTTGACTTTTTTGCACTATTTTAAGAAGTCTTTAGAATCTGATTTCTTATTATTATAAAATTTGACTTTGGTTCTATCATATGCTTACAATACAATAATAATTCAATTACATAATTAAGAAATAATTTGTTGGTACAGAGGTTATTACAAATGTAGCACCCGGTGTGGTTTTGCTTATTACCATCTTTGTTCTATTTCTCCTGTGTTGATTAATTTTAGGTTTGCTTATTACCATCCTTTTTTATAAATATAAATATTAATATATGTATCTTTGCTAAATTTTAGGTTTTGACAGAAGAAGTAGATTTGGCAGAGACATCAATTCTAAACAGGCTTCGACAACTGAATGCACTTTCCGATCCAATGGTATATATCATCACTATCTAGCAATAATCCTTCTTCAAATAGCAGTTTGTCTTTTCTTTTCTTTTTTAAAACCTTCGCAGAAGCTGCGAAGTTGTAAGGAGGAATCGAATTCTTGACCTAAGGATAACCAACAACATTAGAATTTTTTTTAGCGAATTGTGTTACCTCCCCTTTCAAATAGCAGTTTGTCACTTGTTAATATTTAAATATGTTCTTCTTAGATTACTCTGTTAGTCTGTTGTTGAAGAATTTCATTGAGTGCCTCCTTAGTCCTGCCTAAATAAAATATTATATTATATTCAAATTAATTATTTCTGAGTTGCTTCAAACGTCAGTCTGTGGGAGAGAAGAGATGGACTAAAAGGTCTCGAAGAATGCTCTAGGGTAGAGGAAAGGAACGGGAAGGGAAGGAAGGGGTCAGATTGCTCCATTCTGAGTTGAAAAAATAACTATTCATCTATTTAAAATTACAAATGACTATCTTCTATTTTGAAAAAAATATGAGTTAATTTAGCATAGGCCCCACAAGGCAAATTAATGTCTACTCTGTACTCAAAAGGAAAATAAATAGCGGATATCCGGATGGGCCCCACCTGCGAATGAAAGAAATTAATTCAAGCCTCGGAGAGAGCGCAAATAGCTTAGTCCGAGATATTCGGAAGCTTAGTCCCACAAGCAAAGTAAGTAGTGGAGATAGCAGTATATAAGTACTCACATGCTGGACCTGTTGAAGAGTGGGAGCGAGCGGAGAGAGAGGAGAGAGTGTACATTCGCGAAAATTGAATTCGGATAGTCTGGATATCCACTCCGTTTTTCCAGCCATGACCGAATTTGAATATCCGTTTTTCCAGCCTTTGTACTTAATAAATATCCGGATCCCATCTGCGAAATTATCCGAACCGGGTCTGAAGTCCTACCGAATTCGTTTAACCCCTATTTATTTGACATTAATTTTAACTTATTGAACATATAAAAAAAAATTTCAGCTTTAATGTCTCATGTTAATTTTTTATTTCTCTTAACATAATTTTTAAAAAAATAATTTCTTACCCATTTTTTTCTATTATTTTAGTACAAAACAAGTCAAAGAAATCCGAATTTCGGATCCGATTCGGTCCATTCCGATTATGATTCTGATTTGTGTCATTAATTAGTTACCTCTTTTAGAGTGTGTATCCTCTGAGATATCTCAACTTTTGCGTGACCAAGGTGTTCGGTGCCTATTCGGGGATAGCGCAGGGGGCAGTATTATTTGTGCAAAACGTATTTGAATGGTTGAGATTTTCCAGAAAACACGTAAAAGTTGAGATAGCTCAGAGGATTCGAATTGCTCTATCTTATCTTCTCAATCTAAAAAGATGATAAATCTCAAATATGTTTAATTTTGATGCTTTACTAAAATTTTAGTTACATTGTCTAATCAGGTAACAACAGAAGCCACTCATTCTGCTCCCCAACAAATAAAGACAGAACACCAGACTGTCCAATCTGAGCTCCAAAGTGCAACGGGTTTTGGAGACACTGTTCTTCACCTACTTGTTTCTAAGTGTCACAACGAGCTTGCTTTGAAGGTTTTTCAAAGTGATAAGTCCTTGTTGAAAGCGCGAAACAAGATGTTAGAGACACCACTACACATTGCTGCCAAAATTGGAAACGATGAGGTATTCCAGATGCTCATTCGAATCGATCATGCCGTTGTCAAGAATGCGCTAGAAGAAACAAATGAAAATAATTTCATAGTAGAGAACATGTTAGAAGTTGACCCTAATCTTGCGTGCACCCAATTCACATGTGGAATGTTTCCAGTTCATTTAGCCGCACGCAATGGTACCTGGAGGCTGGTAGAATATTTGGTGCAATATTACCCTGATTATGCAGAGTTGGTGGATCCTCATGGAAGAAATCTTTTACACATTGCTGCCGCTGGGGGTAACTACTATATTTTTTATATAAATAAATGGAGGGGGGATATGGAAGTAAGAATGAATTATGCAATGGATTATGAAGGAAATACACCATTGCACATTGCAGCAATGAAGGGACACAGACATACAATGAGAGTTATTTGGCAAAACATGGTGAATCACGTTGCAGAAACAATCCAAAACAATCGAGGCTTAACACCATACGAAGTTTCCAGGAGAAATACTTGAGAAAAGTAATGAGGTATGTCCAAATTAACAAATACATCGAAAAACTATTTCTTGTTCATTTGACATAACACTTTTGTTGCTACTAGCTATTGAACTACCAAGCAAGCACAACACACACTAGCTAATTATTAGGTGGTACATAATAGCTTGTCAACACCAATGTGATTGAATGCTTGTATTATAGGGAAGGTATAGATATACTTTTGATTTGAGCCATAAAGAATAATAGATATATATTTTTGGATAAAATGTCTGAGAATTGTGCGGCCAAATACTATAGTCCAAATTTGAATTTTACTCTAGTACACCATTTTGTATTTTTACCAAATTAATATTTGAATTGATCTCAACCTTTTGATTAACAAAGGTCAAAATAAAAAATATAGATATTCATTTTTTGGCTTTACTGGTAGCAAATCTATTAAATTTAATTGTTACAATTGAGAGAGTTAGATATGTGTAAATCTATACTAGTCCAGTCCATATTGTCTTAACTTATTCTGAAGATTAGAGTTGTTAATTTAATGCCCACAACCATTAATTTTATACTTAAATTATAATCGTTCTATGAATTTAATTGTTATATCTTCTAATTTTTTTCGGTGTAGTAGAGTATCACCCAATACAACAAATCTGTTAGTTACTAAATGTTAATTGTTAAATTTTGTAAGATTGGAAGATAATAAATTAATTAAAACGTGACATTTATCTAACCAACAATTCTTCATTAGAACTATTAAATTAATGAGTGCTCTCTTGGTGAATAATATTAATACAGGTTGGTGCACGTGCTGTCTTCACGAATTTCCGCCCACGAGATGACCTATAGTGAGAAATTTTCAATAGAGTGGTTTAACGATGTAGCGAAGTCAATATCCTTGAAAAATAAATGGGAGAGAACTCAAGTCATCGGACTAGGTTCCGTACTTATCACAACTATGACATTTGCTGCCGCTTTCACAATATCCGGAGGTTACAACCAAGACAACAGTACACCAGTTATGGGGAGGAGATATATGTTCCGAGCATTTATTCTAGCAAACACCTTGGCATTTATACAAGGATTCTTAAGCTTATTTGCCCTTCTTATTAATGCTCTGCCTGGTTTTGTCGACACCAGTTCTGGGGGGAGGTTTGGTCAAAAGTCACAAACAAAATGCTCGGAACATATATCTCCTCCCCAGAACTGGTGTACCATTGTCTTGGTTGTAACCTCCGGGGATTGTGAAAGCGGCAGCAAATGTCACAGTTGTGATAAGTACGGAACCCAGTCCGATGGCTATTGGCAAACAAACTGGAGCAAGCATCACACACAACCTGTTTTAAGAAGGGCAAATAAGAACGGTACACCAGTTCTAGGGGGAGGTTTTGTGGCATTTGGATCGGGGTTGTTTGTGACGTTTGCTCCAGTTTGTTTGCCAATCGCCATCCTCCTGCTTGTTATCACTCTGTCTATTGGATCTCCGAACCTGCTTCTTCTTTTACAACTCCCGGGAGAAAAATATTTTAGAGTTGTTTCTAATTTTTATTTAGATAAGAGAATTAGTTTGGTGGCAATTTCTGCCGTGTTTTTCCTGTTCATTTTCTGCCTGGCCTTACTGGGCATTAGTTTGCATTGTTATTCTCTATCGAAGTCTGTCTTGTTTGCTTCATGTAGCATTTTTTTTCTTTATTTATGTTCTTTTATTTATGACATAAAAATAACATTTTTGCTATTACTTGGTTTGTTGGACTTTCTTATAATGGATGTTTCTTTTTTTACTGAATTTTTACCTAAACGGGCAGAAGTTTTTGTTAATTTACATTAGAATTTTTTTTTTTAAGTAAGCCATTGCAAAATTAAGAAGTCTGGTTAGTTATCAGTTATCACCAATAAGTAATTGCTAGGGCCCAAGGCTGACGGGCCTAGACGGCTGTACTTAATTTTGGGCTTTTGAAGTTCAAGGTGTCTATGCGGCCCGTGTTGTCTGGATAGTAATTATGATATATAGTAAAACTATAACATGCATATATATTGTGAAATGGATATGTTAGTATCAAGGTTCTAAATAGCGTTTATAGCGTCGTAGCGGGAAGGCTAAAAAAAAAGCTATAGCGAATAGCGTCGCTATAGCGGAAGCTATTCCAAATAGCGTTTTTTTTTTTTACATTTCGTATATTCAAT
Organism: Carex parvula; assembly: GCA_025461045.1. Lineage (NCBI taxonomy): Eukaryota > Viridiplantae > Streptophyta > Magnoliopsida > Poales > Cyperaceae > Carex > Carex parvula. The sequence goes on from JAJGRW010000801.1 coordinate 461,116, forward strand.
ATTTGTACTAAATATCAACATTATCTAAAGTCTCATAGAACAATAAATAACACCAAAGTAATTAAGAAATTATAATATTCATATTGAACCAGTACAAAGTTCAAATTGCGGTTCAAAATATCCATAGTAATATCATAAACTATCGATTTTTCGGTTTTTCCTATTAAAAATATCTTAAGCATCATGATTCATGACATAATTTTTTTTTTCTATTCAAATTTTATTTTCGATTTGGACTTTTTTTCTATTCAAATTTCAATTTCTATTCCCAATTTCAAATTGATTTATCTGTAGCAAGTAGCAACAAATTCAATTTCGGTTTGAGATTTTTTTTATCTTTATTTAAAACCCATATAAATTGCTTTAAAAAAAAAAACTCATATTGTATAGCGCAAATAGCGCGAATAGCGGACCGCTATAGCGCTGTAGCGGTCGCTATAGCGGCCGTAGCGCAAATAGCGCATTTTGATGTCATAGCGTAGCGTTTGGGGTCCAAAAACGCTATAGCGGCGCTATAGCGGCGCTATAGCGCGCTATTTAGAACACTGGTTAGTATGTTAAAAGATCAATCAAGCATCATCGGCTTTTCAGTGTCATATTCAATTAGAACCTATAATTATTTTATTTATTTAATAAGATCAATCAAGCATCATCGGCTTTTCAGTGTCATATTCAATTAGAACCTATAATTATTTTATTTATTTAATTAGAATTTGATCGTTGCTAAATTAAAATAAAACATGGGCAGAATAAGACCATTATGAACTTAATGTGGCGGGTTTGGATCATATGCCTTCCCGAAATTTTTATTAATATCCTAAAAAAAAATAACAAATCTGCCCTCAGACTGAATTTTTTTTAAAAATGTCCTGACCGCTTCATGTTTGGACGGTTTGATAATGATACCTGACCGCCCCATGTTTGGGCGGTCTGCTGCTTGTACCAAACCGCCCCACACTGAGACGGTCTACTATTGTCTATATATTGGAGGGTACCCCTCTTGTTTTTCGCCCCATTCACATATATTTTGTTTTTATGATTTTGGAAAAGGTTTAATTTTACGTATACCACTCAAAAACATTAAAATTACGTATTTTATCTTTTAAAATTTCAAGTATCATATTTACCCTTCTATATTTTAAAAACTCACAAATTTATTTATTCTATTGTCTCTTCTATTAATGCTTATGTTAAATTTATAAATATTTATTTATCTTTTATTAGAAAAATAAAGAAAATATGTATCTTTTTTAGAAATATGTCAGTCATCTTGTGACACATATACAAGCGTATATCTAAATGTTTTTTTAATTTTTAAGGTTAAGCGGATATCTAAATGTTATTTTGTATATGTCGAAAGAAGATAAATGAACCATTTGTTCTCGGAAACAGACCAATTAAAAGACTAATATTTTTCAGAATCAACCTCATATTTATTTAATAAAGGATAAAATAGTATTTTATATATTTAAGATGAGTTTTAATAAAGAAGACAATAAAATGACTAAATTTGTGTGTCTTTAAAATATAGAAGGTAAATATGATATTATGAATTTTAGAGGAGGAAATATAATTTTAAACTTTGTGAGGGTTATACATAAAATTCGGAACTTTAAAAAAAAAGTAATAAGTCCTTTTTGCGCCTCTATCAAGACTTTCTCGATCATTTTAATTTTTACAAATGAAAGTTTGAAAATTAATATATCAAAATAAAAACATAAGATATGAATATATAATTTTTCGTTACATGCAAAACTAAAATATTACTTTTTTTGTTTTGATTTTATATAAATGAATAATAAGTTGTACACTTAATTCCAACACATTCATATATATCGGTGTATTTTTACAAACTTTTTTTTTCTTTTAACTAAAATATTACTTTTAGCAATTTTCTTTCTTTTTCTTTTTGTTTTGATTTTACTTTTTTTTTCTTTTCCTTTAGCGAGAGCATGTGGAAGTATGTAGTCATGATGTAGAGATCTAGAATTGTATGTTCTTTCTTTGAATACAAATCACTTGACTGTGCTGTCAAGTTTTTGTAAAAAAAAGTCGGTTTGTTTTTTATTTATTTTAGTTTTGTGTGAACCTACGGGTTTAAATAAAAAAAAACCGCACTTCAATCCATTTGAATATGGTCGTTAACGATCCAGATTCCAGAAACATTAGAATAAAATCATCCCATTCAAAATAACACGGCTTGTCACGTGGTTTGTTTTTGGAAACAAAGAAAGGCTGTCGGAATTCAGATCCAGTGAAGTAACAAAAAATTGGGTTTTGGATCGGGACCGTCCGATTTGAATCCGTGACCATCCATTTAAAGTGGAGCGCACGCATTCCAGCGACAGATTTAAATTCCGAGGCGATTTCGAGCGACGGATTCGATTCGGACAGTCCCGATCCAAAACCCAAAAATTGAGTTACTTTAGGGGATCCGGACCCAGGCTGTCGCCCGCGTGTTTTCTCCCAAAGCAGTGCCTTGTACTGTACACTTCTACCGAAAAGCAGTGCCACTCTTATGCTCCGAATCACATCCTCTCCATTACTTGAAAAGGGAATCTTTTACATTTAATAGATCTGGACCGTTCTTTTTAACTTGGCACGAATCTTAAACACCAATAATAGTTCTCTCACGCTAGCCCGAATCCCAAACTGGCTGAGATTTAATCTCAAACCGTAAAGTAAGCTGGATCCTCTACAGTACCTGGGAGGAGCTGGATCCTCTACAGTACCTGGGAGGAGCTAGATCCTCTACAGTAATTATGCTTGGAATGGAAGTAGGACAAGAGTTGAATTCATTTCAATAGAATAAAATTGAAAAGAAATAATTTGTAATTGAATTTTAGTAATTGGCTCTATCAGGTTTAAAAAAAAAAAAAGAATTTTAGTAATTGGAACGATTAATTTCAAAAGAAGAATTGATTTGATCATACATAAAAAAAAGGCTTTAGTTCTCACTTATTTATAATATATGCCATTGAAAACTTAGAATGTTACTGGTTTTATTTTTTTGATTTTTTTCACAACATGTTAGTAAGAGAGAATAAAAAAAAATAATTGCATGTGAGGATGTTTCTGTCCTCAGCCTCTAGATTCGAGTAAAGTTAGCCTCAATTTTTGATTTCCTTTATCTAACAATAAAATTACACTCTTTTACTCAACACTCTTCGTCTACTGCCATAGTCGAAAGCCACTGTTCTTAGAAAGCGGTTCAGTTAAATGAGAACCTGGGTATTTAGTGTGAGGTTAGCAGTGGATGGAGCAAGATCTAGAGCACCATCTCCAACCATGGCATCACTATAATTAACTGAGTCATCATCCTATTCATTCAATGGTGGAAGTATTGAGGGGCATGTTTGTTTGTCACGGGATTACGCGGGATGAGATTTGATGGAATGGGAAACCACTTTTGAAAAAGTGAGAACCCATGTATACGTGTATGCACGGAATTGATTTTAGTAATTTGTTGAAACGAGTGTTTGGTTATACCGTAAGATTAGTTGTGGAAAATCTTGATTTATTTTAAATATGTATTTCTATTTAAATGTCTCACTTATTTAAAATAAGAAACTTTTTGTAAAATAATTAAATCAATAATGTGTTGTAAATTTAATTAATGTGACTCATTTTTTTATTGACCAAGTAAAATAATTTAGTTGTGGGATTATTGTCATATTCTTAAAAAAAAATTAACAAACCGACAAATATATTTATCAAATATAATACACAACTATCTAAATTATAAAAAAAATAATTGATAATTAATAATTTTAATAATTACCTAACCGATTGGTCAATTATCAAATAAATTTGTTGTCAACGTCACTTAGCCCTTGATTTATTGTAATTGATAGCCTAAAAGAAAAGAAAAGAAGTTACATGATCTACGTAACGAGTATATCAATTTTATTTTGACTAGTCTTGGTTGATGTACACCGTTCATTGCTTTAGAAATGGGAGAAAGAGTCCATATATATATACACACACTTGAAGTCCGGATCTGAACTAGTGGTTACTCCCACAATAGCTAGTGAAGTAAAGAAAGGGTCCATATATATACTTTTGAACCAAAACAATAAATTATTGATAATTTTATTTCGGTTTTCAATAAATAAGAAGAACATACAGATATGTTCTCCATAGAGACGAAATCCTTAGATATCATTTATTGTCCAACTCAAATGATAATTTTAATTTCAAGTTACTGTGAAAAAATAGGAATTTACGGTCTAAAATATTACACAATCTTAAAAAGAAAAATCTTAGAATCTAAACGACATGCACATGATGATTACAGTGGTGATTTTTTAGGAAATTATCTCATGTGACAATTTATGAAATAAAAAATATTTACTTGAGGAAAAGAGGTGTTTTGCTTGTGAAAATGGAGAAGGGGATGAGGGAGAGGTTGGCATATATAGGAATATTTATGCAACAAAAGCTCTAGCTCCCCAAGGAACAGTAGTACCGCTGCGACTCCTTCAGTAATTTCGCAAGCATGCTGAATCAGAACATAATAGTCGATTTAAAGTGGGAAAAGATGGGTTATTGCGATTTGATGATCGAGTTTGTATTCCCAATGACGTTCAGCTTAAGAAATTAATTTTATCGGAAGCCCATGATTCGGGATATGCATTACATCCTGGTGTCACTACTACAGAAATGGTCATTGTACACGGCACATTGTATACGGATTTGACAATTTTATACAAAAACCGTGTGATATTGTAATTTTTTGGAAGCCCGAAATATCTGTGGGATCTATTACACGGATATTTATTAAAGAATCAGTGTAGAAAACCTTGAGAGAGCTACACGGACGTTTATCAGGAATTGTAAACGGATTATTGTTTAACTAACAGTGTAGATAGCCATGTGAGAGCTACACGGATATTTATGATGAGAACCGTGTAGAAATATGCAAAATGCACACGGATGTTTGTTTAAATAACAGTGTAGAAACCTTTGACAGAGCTACACGGCTGTTTACATAATAATCCGTGGAGAAAGGTTATTGTAGGGTTTTGATTATCGATAAAGGCCTTCTCCTTCCAGCGCCGTTTTGATCAATTAATACTCTCTCTCTCTCTCTGTATACGAATTGGTCTGATTTCTGCGCACAAGGAGGCCGGATCTGAGATCTTTGAAGTTAATTTGTATTTCTCCTCTCTATCTTGCTAAGGTTAGTCGTGTATATATTTCTCTTTTCTTCCTCTAATTTCCTGTTACTTGTTATTGCTTATTTAGGTCAATTAGTAATTAATGCATGCATGCTTGATTTGTTGAGGTAATGTAAATAATTAGTATATTAAATAGAGTGATGCATGTATAATTGTGCTTTTTTCTAATAATAGAGTAATGCATGTATAACTATTATTTTAGTGATGATTAGCTTGATAATTGTGCTTGTTTAGTAATGCATGTATAATAGAGTGATGCATGTATAATTGTGCTTGTTTCTAATAATAGAGTAATGCATGTATAATACAGTGATGCATGTATAATTGTTATTTTAGTGATTATTTTACTAATGCATGTATAATTGTGCTTGTTTCTAATAATGTTGTTTTTTGTAGAACCATGTCACATTCAGGTGAGCAACGATGGCTCTTCGCTTTTGGTGCCAGTAGCTAGGGTTTACAGAGGGTAATATGAAGATATACATGTTTTAATAAAGAAAGAGTTGAGTAAAAAGTTGGATGAAGGACCTTGGAAAAAAAAGGAAGAGGTGGGATGAAGGACCTTCAGAGCTGGATGAAGAGCCGAATGAAGAGTCGGGCACAATCTTGTCAGACTGACAAGATTGTGTCCGACTCTTCATTCGACTCTTCATCTGGCTCAGAAGGTCCTTCATCCACCTCTTCCCTTTTTTTGGAAGGTCCTTCATCCAACTTTTTACTTGACTCTTTCTTTATTAAAACATGTATATCTTCATATTACCCTCTGTAAACCCGCCAGAACTTTCGCGCCATCTTTAATTTACATGCGCACGGATCTTGAGATAGATCGGACGGTCGTAGAGCCCATCGAACTCACTTTGGGTCCAATGGGCATCGGACACAAGCTGCTCTCGTACATAACATATTAAAAGTAGGTCATCATCGTTGAAAAAAAGTTTATCTGATTCGTTCGTATTTGCTTACGATGGGTTTAATCACCGTCTATTTGCTTTAAAGTCGTGCGGAATAGATTAATATTCTTCGTATCTGTTTCAGTTTCCGTGCGCGCATATCTTAAATTAGATCGGATGGTCATCATCGTTGAACATGAAAGTAGGTCCGATGGGCATCGGACCTACCCCGTTCTCTTTAATTGAACATCCGTGTAGAAATGCTATGCGAGCTACATGGACTTTTAATTAAACGTCCGTATAGAAAGGTATTCTTACACAGATGTTTAATTAAACATCCGTGTAAAAATGTTTTTAATTTGCAATTCCCGGAAATTATTCTATGTTAAAGCTAGCTTTTGTAATTATTTTGTAAAGTCCCCATAAATTATTTATTCTTCATATCAGGTAAGTGTTAATTTATGTTTTCAAATCAGATTATTTAGACAGCATTAAGTATTTTACTTAGAATCAAAGTTTTAAATATTAAAGGTTTTTAAGTAATAACCTTTGTAGTGTTTTTGTTGCATGTTGTTGTTTTGTGCTGCTAATTCATATCTATAAAAGTATTTATTTAGATAGCATGAAGTATTTAACATAAAAGAAACTGTGTAAAAAAAAATTGTTGATTAAAGAACAAAATATATTACATAAAAAAGGATCCCCATACATCGTACTAAAAGAAAGGATCCTCATACATGTACCACAAATTTAAAGAAAAACTACAAAATAACTACAAAGCAAACAAAAAAAAAAATAACTTAATTAAACTAGTTAGATGGTGGTGGCTGCCTTGGCCTTAGCTTCTAATCCAAGGGAAGAATGGTCTGGCTGGATTGCCCCTACTTATGTAGGGCTTTGGTGGTGGGTGCCCCCTTGGGCTTCGCCGTGGCACACTTGAGGGGGGCCATGGCCATGTCCTCTTCACGTAGGGAGGAGGCATTTCGAAGCCGGGAGGGACTGCGGGAACTTCGGCAGGGTCTTCGAGAGGGACTTCGGGAGGGTTTGAGGGGGGCCGTGGCCCTGGCACATTTGACCCGGGTTGAGGAGATGGCACATTTGGTGGTGGGTGCCCCCTTGGGCTTCGCCATGGCACACTTGAGGGGGGCCATGGCCATGTCACATTTGAGGGGGGCGGTGCACGGTCATTTGAACATTCCAAATCTCAATCGGGGTTTCTCAGATTATATAGAATTTTGAAGAGTCGTTTCGTCTTCTCCTTAGAAATAATAAAAAGGCAACTTTTCGAATTCCGTCGTGGAATTGTTCAAATTAAACAAAACTTAAATAAATAATCTGATTTTTATACTTTTATCACGGACGTTTAATTACAAGTCCGTGTATAATTGTAAATGACACGGACGTTTAATTAAACGGCCGTGTCGAAAGGTATTCGTGCACGAGTGTCGTTGCAATGTCCAAAAAGGTATAGACACGGATGTTAAAATCAAGTCCGTGTCGAAAGAGTCTTTCTACACGGACTTTCGCATTAAAGTCCGTGTAGCTCTCCCTCATTCTACACGGTTGTTAAGTTAATATCCGTGTCGAGAGGGTCTTTCTACACGGATATTTGATAAAATGTCGGTGTAGATCTTCTACTTCCTCTCTACACGGAGTTTAGATCAAATGTCCGTGTATAAATGTGTTCCAACACAAATGAATTAAGTGAATTGTCCGTGTAGAACTAGGGTTACAATACATATTACGCGCATGCTCTTCCAAATTTTTCATAATAGCTCGCGCCTTCAATTCTTTTCCAAACATTTCGAAACTTAGCTCGCGCCGCTTCGAGTCCTTCTTCCCCACCTCACCTCAATTTCGTTGCCTCTCCTGTCCAACTAACTCTCCGGTCCGACAACCTACCTCTACTTTCTCGGGGAAACGCTCAACACCTCCATTGCGAAAAAAAATTGGTATAAAAGTTTTGGTATTTACTGCATGTATTTACTGTATTTACTTTGGTATTTACTGAAAAAGTTCTATTTTTTTTTATAGAACCATGTCGATTGAGAATGAGCACGTAGATATGATGGAAGAAGGCGAGCACCAAGCTGCTGCCCAATCAGGTTCGGCCAAAAGGAAAAGAGGTCCGACAATATGCGCGTCCACGTCCGAGGCAAAGCAACTGGACATCGAGTTCAGTAAAAATGGGTGTGCGAAGGGTACAAGACGAGCTGAGTACGGAAATTATGTGTGCAATTTGGTGAAGCAAAAGACAGACATCCTGGTAGAGAGATGGGATCAGTTTTCGAAAGACCAAAAGAACAAGTGGTGGAACATTGTGAAGGTGAAGTACCTAACCAGTTAATATCTTTTTTTTAATTGTACATGAACTTAAATGCAGTAATTTGGGTGTCAATGCAGGCTCAGTGGAACATCCCGGAGGTGGTAAAGGATAAGACTTTGAAGATAATGAATGAAGCTTGGAAGCAATTCAAAAGCACGCTGAGTACGGATTGGATGGATAAAGGTAAAGGCCCAGTAGGCTACTATCCTTGGCTGACTCAAGAGAAGTGGGAGAAGTTTGTGGAGATGAAGAGCACGGACGAGTTCAAGGTATGTAAATTCAGCAAAATTACCTTTCTTCCTTTATCGATTTGAATTATGTTGGTAAATGGTGTCCGAAATAGACACCCTGTTGCTGTTGTTCCAATCATATATAAATGTGAAATGGTGTTTATTTTGAATAACTGAATTAATATGAAGTTGAAATGGTGTTCCACTCACAACTTGTAATTTTTTTGTTTGCTTTTTAATTGGTTTGTTTACTTTTTAATAAATGGAAAATAGTAGCTAGGCTAATTTTTTTACTTTGATGTGTGAAGAAAAAAAGGGAGGAGGGCAGGAGGATCGTTGCAATGAACAAGTATCAGCACAAGTTGGGGTCGGGTGGTTACCAGGGTAAAAGGGAGGAGTGGGCTAAAATACTGGAGTTGAACAAAGACGTTGACTCACCTGTGGTTAGGATAAAAAATCCTAGGGCCCAAAATTGGACGTTGGCAAGGTCCGAGTTAACCGTTGACGGGAGGATAGTACTACATCCCGCGTTGCAACCCGTGGCTCAGAGAATGGTAAGACTTACTCGTTAGAACTATGTGTAATTCAAGCGTGTTAAAAACTTTGTGTACATCAATCACTAATTTTTTTGCTATAACTAATTTTTCTATTCACAGTTGGAGGTGGAGGAGGAGGTCAATTCCGGTGCCCGGTCGGTCGAAAGGCAAGATGACTCCTTGTCCATAGCGCTCGGGAATCCAGAACACCCTGGTCGAGTAAGGGGCGTAGGTGCCTACAGGGGCTGGAAGGACGTATTCAATGGACCAAAACCTCGAAGGAAATCTCGTGCGAAAGTGAACAAAGACGAGATAGTTGCGCAGATACGCAAGGAGGTGAGCGCCGAGTACGACGCAAAGATGGAGGAGTTGGAATCAAGGTTGCGTGCCGATTTTACAGCTATGGCGCAGCCAGCAGAGCAAGCACCTCCCACCCCGACGGGAGTTCGGCGAAGTAGTCAGGCATCCGGGACGTTCGGAGACGATTTGGATCATCTAAAGGTAATCACTACTTGTTCGTATTCTAAAGACAATTACTACTTGTTGGACAATATTTCAATTTAAAAATAACTACTTGCACGAAATTGCAGGACGCCACAGCATGCGAACTCGTGCTGTGGCTCGGGAGTATGCCTCTGATTGTTGCTAAGGGCATGGTACATCCAGCAGCCGACAAAGTGCACAATGAGCAGCTACTTCCCAGCGATGCCGCCGTACAGATTGACAATGTCGTGAAGGGATGGGAGCGCGTACCTCTTCCTGTCCAAATAATTGAGAATGGCATGCTCTATGTCGATGATGCCCGGCTGTCATTCGTGCAATGGCCCAAGAATCAGATTATTTTGGATCAGGTAATGCATAAATAGTCAAGTTATTTTGTTACATTCAAAGCACTTCCTTTTCAAATACTTGAAAAAGGTAAAAAATTTCGATACAGACAGTACGAGATGATGGTAGTCGCACGGAGGGCGTGATGTCACCGGTACGGAGGGACGAAGCAGAAGGACCTTCCCAAACAGTTGCTGACCATGCTGCCGGAGCAGCAACTGCTGCTCCGGCAGCAGGGTCAGCAACTGCTGCTCCGGCAGCAGGGTCAGCAACTGCTGCTCCGGCAGCAGGGTCAGCAACTGATGATCCGGCAGCAGGGTCAGCAACTGCTGCTCCGGCAGCAGGGTCAGCAACTGATGCCCAACTAGCAGTTGCTGACCCTACTACCCAACCAGCAGGCCATGACCCTACGGCCGGACCAGTAGTTGCTGACCCTACTGCCGGACCAGCAGGCCATTACCCTCCTGTCCAACCAGCAGGACCTCCACCTCGTCTGCTCACCAAGGAAGAATACAAGCTCCTTTCCGGAAAAGATTTGCGGGATCTCCACGACCGCTTGATGGCGGCACCCAAGGACATGACGGAAGTCGTCATACCTGTCCCTCCGGGGATATTTCTACACGATGGCTCGACTGTAATGCTGTCGTTCACCGACTTCAAGGACTTTCTACATGCCTCGGGGTCCGATAAATGGCTTGAAGTGGGGCACATCACCATTTTCCTTATGTTAGTGACCAAAAATTGTTTATATCATGTGTATAGCACTGAAGAATATATTCTAATGTCATATGATAATTTTTCAGGAGGATCAATAGTTCTCCATGCAAGGGCAAACATAACTTGTGTGCTTTTCTGGACCCCTGCGTACTTAGTGCGTTGAATGTGAAAAATGCTACGAAGGAGGCTATGAATTACCTGTGTGGCGCGATGTTCCAAGCTACTAAGGCGAAGAAGAGATTTCTTCTCTTGCCATACCACCAGATGTTAGTTCTAACCTTGTGATTAAATATATAAATAATTGAAATCACACCATCAAGTCAAGCAAACACGTGTCTCACTATTATATATGCCAAAATATCTGGGTACTGTATGCTAAGATCCTATAATTCTTCTCCTCCCACAGGGGACACTGGTGTTTGATCATCATTGTGCCTTGCTTGAGTGCGGTTTACGTGATAGATTCTTTGCAGTCCAAAGAAAGAATCGGATTTAGCACGTGCAAAGCAATCTACCCGTATGTGCAAAAGTAAGCAATAATCTTTTACTTTGTTTGATTTTTTCCCAATTATAACAAATTGTGGAATTGCTAATTAGAGTCACTCCATTTTGTAAGGGCTTTTGCTACTTACGTTACAAAAGGAGGATTGCGCAGCAAGGACAAGAAAATGGGAAATAGGTTGACTTGGAGCTGGTGGCCGGTGAGCACAACACAATTCTATAATTTCATATTTTGTTCAAAAAATTATTGTCATTCTAACATAGGCCGCTAAATGTAAATTGTAGAGCCCGCAACAGAAGGCGGGTTGGGAATGCGGATATTACATGATGATTTCCATGTTTGGCTTTGTCGAAAGAATGCAATTCACATTTCCAGATGTGGTATGTAATTCATATTAATTGTGCCTATATAATAGCAACTGATATTTTCATATTATGCTTACTTATAATTCTCATTTCATTAAATTAGCAATTGATATTTGCGACTGTCTTGCATCTACCTTTTATTGTTACTAACTAATACCAAATTATAATTGTAGCAACCATCAAAGCAAACTGAGTACAGCAAGGAGCAGATCGACTTTATAAGATGTAGCTGGGCAAGATGGTTTCTAACTGAATATTGTAATGCTGAACATGGATTTGTATAACAATTTAGTGTATATATGAATTTAGCAAGCATAATTTAATGTCAAATTATCTGGAAAACTGGCTTAGCAAAACAGAATGGTATATGAATTTTGTAGGAAAACTGGCTAGCAAATTAAACTGGAGGCTAGCCCAGAAATTAAAAAAATCAAGAAAAAAAAATGGGACAATTCTACACGGATATTAAACGAAAGCCCGTGTAGAACGAGTTGAGTGAGCAATGATTATTTTATATTTGTCCGTGTATGATAGTTACGATACCTACACGGATGTGAATTATAAGTCAAAACCAAATGCTACACGGACTTTAAACAAAAGCCCGCGTATGTGTACAGAGAGCTACACGGATGCTTTTATATAGTCCGTGTATGGTAGTTACACTACTACAAAAAAAGAGATTATACACGGACAATAAAGGAAGAGCTACACGGATTTCCTACCGTGTTTAAATCGAGGGTGTACGATTAGTTCAATAACTACACACGGACTTTTGGCCGTGTGCAATTTTAAAGATTCTACACGTATAACTTCACAAACAGCCGTGTACAAAGACCAGAATGTGTCGCGCTCCATTTACCGAGCTACACGGATATTACCTAAAAAACCGTGTACGATTCTTTTTGTACACGGCCTTTGAACTAAAAAACCGTGTAGCATGACTCTTTCTACACGGACATTTAGTTAAATGTCCGTGTAGCTCTCCTCTTTCTACACGGACATTTAAATAAATGACCGTGTAGCTATCTTTTTTCTACACGGACTTTAGTTAAATATCCGTGTAGAAAGTACATTTTTTTTTTTTTTTGTATTTTTTGTTTTTCGGCTAGCCTCCAGTTTTGCTAGCCATTTTTGTTACAGAACTATATATTCCAGATTTTCCAGATTTCATATAAGAAATCCATATTTTCCAGATTAGCAATAAATCCATATTAGCAAGAAATTCATATTTTTCAGATTAGCCAGAAATCCATATGCAATAAATTATACAATATTCATATACACCAAATTATACAAAATTATGCAAATCCATATCGAGGATTACAAAATTCCATGGCAAACCACCTTGCCCACATGCACCGCACATCGTCGATCTGATCCGAAGAGTAATGATCTTGCTTTGTCACATTCTACAAAATTATAATTTTATAATAGTTAGTATTTCAGAAAAGGTAGATATCAATTGCTTATTATATAGGAAATTCATATGAAGTACATACCGCTTTTGGGAATTCGAATTGTATTCTTTCGACAAAGTCAAACATGAATATCATCGTGTAATAAGCGCATTCCCAACCCTCCTTCTGTTGCGGGCTCTGAAATTTACATTTAGCGGCATTTGTTAGAATGACAATAATTTTTTTAACAAGATATGAAATTTCTAACTCATAAAGTGTGCTCACCACCATGTACTTCCAATTCAACTTGCTTTTCTTGCGCGTGCCCGTGCTATCTGATCCTCCCTCTTTAATATATTTCACAAAAGCCCTTACAAAAGTGAGTGAATGTAATTAGCAATTTTATAATTTGATATGATTGAAAGAAATGCAAACCTATAGAATTATTATTGCTTACTTATTCACAAAAGGCAAGATAACTTTGCACTTGGCGGCAGCCGCGGTCCTTCCTACTGGCTTACAAGAATCAATAATTATGCCCACACTTAAGTACGGCACAATGAGAATCGTGCACCAATGTTTGCTGTTGGATCGAGGAGAAGAATTATAGTACTTTAGCATATAAAAGTCACACGAGTATTTGCTATGATTGATGGTGTGATTTCATTTTTTTATGTTTAACTTTTAATTCCTTTATACAATTCTTTAATTAAAATATAAACAACAAATAAGTTAAGATTAGAACTAACCCCTCGTGGTATGGCATGAGAATGAATTTCTTCTCCTCCGCCTTAGCACGATGCATCGCAGAACACATGTACTCGATAGCCATATCCGGATAATATGTCGCTGCCGTAGAACTCACTTTCTCGGGGTCCAGAAACACGCACAAGTTCTTCCTTTCAACCATCTCATCACAGTTTCGGACTAGCTTCCTGAAAACTCATCATATTGTAATTAGAATATATATTTGAGTTCTATACAATAATGAAAATATTTTAATATCACTAACATGAGGAAAATGGTGATGTGTGAAACATCGAGCCATTTGTCGGATGACGAGTGGTGGAAGAGGTCCTTGAAGTCTCTGAACGACAGCAGGAGCTGCCTGCCTTCGTGTAGAAACATCCCAGGTGGGACAGGGATGATGATAGCCTCCATGCCGTCGGGCGCCGTCATCAAGTAGTCGTGGAGAAGGCGCAAATCATTGGGCAAACGGCTGTATTCTTCTTCTGTGACCATAGGACGGGGCGGTGATTGTGGCGCGTCAGGCGCGATGTCGCAAGCCACCTCCTGACGTACCGGTGAGAGAGCCGTACCGGTAACATCATCTCCTCGTGTCTGTATCAAGTTATAGATGTATTATTCTAGTATTTCAAAAAGAATGAGTTGAATGTAAAAAATAAATGAATTTTTTATGAATTACCTGATCCAAAACAATCTGACTCTTGGGCCATTGGACAAATGACATCCGTGCGTCATCAAGCACAACCGCGTCGTCGGTAGGGACAGGAAGGGGTACGCGCTGCCATCCATCCACGACTAACTCAACCTGCACGCATGCATGGTCGGGTCTTAGCTGAGTATTGTGTACACTTTTGGCGAGTGGATGTACAACGCCCTTAGCAACGATCATAGAAACACTGCCGTTCCGCAGGACGAGGTCGCATGCTCTGGGGTCCTGCAAATTTATAGAAAAGTTGTTTATTCTAGTGATGCGATATTGTCCAACAAGGTTGCAAACAGGTTTTAAATACCTTTAGATTATGAAGAAGTATTGATTACCTTGAGATTATCCAAATCGTCGTTCGCGCCCCACGTGCCGGATGCTTGACTACTTCGCCGAATTCCCGGCGAAATGGGAGGTGGTTGCTCGGATGGCTGCGTAGTTGCTGATCTAATTTGTGTCAACATTGCTTCCATCTCAGCAAACCTTGCGTCGTACTCTTTGCTCACCTCCGCGCGTATCTGCGCAACTATCTCGTCTTTGTTTACCTTGGCACGAGATTTTCTTCGAGGTTTCTCTCCCTCCACTCGGAACACCTCCTTCCAGCCCCTGTAGACCCCTACACCCCTTACTCGACCCGGGTGTTCTGGATTCTCGAGCGCCGCGGACAAGGAATCATTTTGTCGATCGACACTCCGGGCACCCGAGTTGACCTCCTCCTCCACTTCCAACTGTTCAAGTAGAAGAATTAGTTAAAGCAAAAGAACAATTGACGTACTTTCGGAGTTATAAATGACTCTTACCATTCTTTGAGCCACGCTTTGCAACTCCGTTGGGAGTACTATCCTCCCGTCAGCGGTTACCTCGGCTCTACCCATGACCCAATCTTTGCCCCTAGGATTTTGGATCCTAACCACGGGTGAGTCAGAATCCTTGTTCGCATCCAGGACTTTCCTCCATTCTGCCGACTTACCCTCGTAACCACCTGACCCTAGATGGTGTGGATACTTGTTAAAGGCAACGGTCCTCCTGCCTTTATCACTCTTTGCCTTCACGGAAACAAGACAATAACGATCAGTTAGTTTTAGAAAGATAAGTACAAATCGAGAAAGAATAAGCATAAATTTGGCACGAGTTAGATACCTGGAACTCTTCAGTAGACTTCAAAACTTGATACGCATCCCAGTCCTCTTGTTTTAGCCATTTGTAGTAGCCGACCGGATTTCTCCCTTTCTCCATGAACTCCGTCTTCAACGTGCTCTTGTATTGCTTCCATCCATTGTTCATAATCTTCAACGTCTTATTCTTTGGAACATCACTCTGGATGTTCCATTGAGCCTGATTGACACAAAAATTTAGTGTATTTAAATATAGATCATACATAAGTGAAAATTCAAGAGAAGAGTTGTTAGGCACTTTACCTTCACCGTGTTCCACCACTCGTCCTTCACCTCTTTCTCGAAATGATCCCATCTCTCAACAAGGATACTCGCATTTTGTTTCACGAAGCTCGTACACCAATTTGAGTATTTCAGCCGTTCTGGTCCCTGCGCACGCCCGTCCTCTGTGAACCAGATTTTGGGTTGGGTCTGCTCAGAATGGCTCGTGCACATTGTAGGCCCTCTTCTCCTTCTTTCTGACGAGGCAGTAGCTTGCTGCTCCTCTTCTTCCATCATATCCTCGTACTCATTTTCATTCGACATGGTGCTGCATGAAATTAAAGATCAAATCATTTGACATATAACCTAGATTAATCAACCAACTTTTGACATATAACCTATATTCATCAAGAGATTAATCAATCACTTGTTGACATATATCCTAGATTATTTGAATTAACCTACATAGAAACAAATTGATCAATTACTATTACCAGTAGATGAGTTATTTAATCAACCAACTCCTTGCTAATTTTATAATTCCAACACATAGAAACATTTAATCAATCAACTAACATTATAATTCAAACATTTAATCAATCAACTAACATTATAATTCAATCAACTAACATTATAATTCAAACATTTAATCAATCAACTAACATTTAATCAATCAACTAACATTATAATTCAAACATTATAATTCAAACATTATAATTCAAACATTAATTCAAACATTATAATTCAAACATTATAATTCAAACATTATAATTCAAACATTATAATTCAATCAACTAACATTATAATTCAAACATTTAATCAATCAACTAACATTTAATCAATCAACTAACATTATAATTCAAACATTATAATTCAAACATTTAATCAATCAACTAACATTATAATTCAAACATTTAATCAATCAACTAACATTACATAAACAAATTTTATAATTCCAACACATAGAAACATAAAAAAAAATAAACTACTATAGCTAGCTAATAACTCCATGTAAATAAGTAGCAGCAATTTCCTATAGGAGAAACCAGTAAGAATCATCTCTGAAGAAGTGGCCGACTACAAATACCAACCATGTCTAACGGGTTCAAACCCAATAAGAAAAATAACGAGAGAGAGAGAGCTAACCACGGGTGAGAGAGACCACTGGTTAGAGAGAGAGAGACCGAGGTGGAGAGAGACCGAGGCGGCGAGGCGGCGAGGCGGCGAGGTGGGAAGGCGGTGGAGAGCTCGGTGTGAGGGTTTTTGAAACTGATGTGTATTCTCTTTTCGATCGGACTTGTGAAAATTTTGGAAGAGAAAGGATTTCGAATAATAATAGTGTTTTTCTCATTATACACGGACTTTTAACTTAAAAGACCGTGTACAAATATCTTTATACACGGACTTTACTCTAAAGGCCGTGTGCAATACCCTTTCTACACGGACATATAGCTAAAAGGCCGTGTAGCTCTCTACCCTTTCTACACGGACTATTAGCTAAAAGGCCGTGTACCTCTCTACCCTTTCTACACGGACTATTAGCTAAATATCCGTGTATAAATTGGTCCGACAGGTGGGTCCCAGGTTCAGTAAAGTTCTCTGAATGGTTGCGGGCCGCAATACTTCATATGACAATTTTAACTAATATTTATTTTAACTAATATTAACTAATATTTATTTTAACTAATATTAAATGTTTGATAAAGTTGAACATATTATTTTAAACATAATATTTTCATTAAACATAATCCTTCCTTAAATATTTTAACTAATATTAAATATTTTAACTAATATTTAGTGAAAACTAATATTTTAACTAATATTTATTTTAACTAATATTTATTTTAACTAATATTAAATGTTTGATAAAGTTGAACATAATATTTTCATTAAACATAATCCTTCCTTAAATATTTTAACTAATATTAAATATTTTAACTAATATTTAGTGAAAACTAATATTTTAACTAATATTTATTTTAACTAATATTAAATGTTTGGTAAAGTTGAACATAATATTTTCATTAAACATAATCCTTCCTTAAATATTTTAACTAATATTTAGTGAAAACTAATATTTTAACTAATATTTATTTTATTTTATTATTAAATGTTTTAACTAATATTTTCAAAAACTAATACTAATATTTGATAATATTATAAGCATTAAACATAATCCTTCATTATAAGCATTAAACTAATATTTGATAATATTTGATAATATTTGATAATACTATTACTCGCATTATGCTTTTTTCTTTTTTTCCCTCTTTTTTTCCTTTTTTATTTGATATATTACAAGCTAAAGTTGCAATATTACAAGCTACACGGTCTTAAACAAAATAAATATTACACATTATGCTTTTTTTTTCCTTTTTCTCCTTTTTTCCACTATTTGAACGGTACCCTCGGCCCATAATCCTTCATTGTGGTCGGACCGCATGTAGTCAGCTTCGTCTACCCCTTCAAGTGTTGCTACCTCAGTTTGCACATCGGTACAAAATGGAGGTACTTCGTCGAACTGGTCGTACTCTTCTTCATCGACGACATTTTCTACCCCGACAATCCTTCTTTTTCCGGATAGGACGACGCTCAACCTATCATCACTCGGGTCTTGTACATAAAAGACTTGGGTGGCTTGCTTGGCGAGTATAAACGGATCGTCAACGTGCCCAACCCTGTTTAAATCAACGAGTGTGAACCCGTCGTTATCAACTTTAACACCTCGGTCTTCGACCCATTGACACCGAAACACGGGAATGCTCAGGCGAGGACTGTAAATGAGCTCCCAAATTTCTTGAATAACGCCATAATATGACTTTGATGCTATTACAGCCCGGCCATCTCCGGATCTACTGAATTCTTGAGAGGTCGCCACCAACGTCACCCCACTGTTTTGCATCGTGCTTTTATCACTCTGGGATTTAGTATAAAATGTATATCCGTTAATCTCGTATCCTTGGAATGTTCTAACAACAATTTGGGGTCCTGCGCCAAGTAGTTTAACAATTTCAGGTACGGGGTGTGACTGCACTCTTTCTTTCAGCCATCCTATAAAGAACGATTATGCTCGTTAGTAAGCCACTTCTGACTCCTCGTGTAGTTTTGTTGTTGAAGGATTGTCATGTGCTCATCTATATAGGGAGCAACATCTGTCATGTGTTGTAGTACAATAAAATGTGCCTTTTGTAGTTCATTTAGATCAGCAACTACGGCTCTCAACCCAATTGTCCCGACTCCTTGGAGCCTTCCCTCGTATCGAGATTTTGGAACGCCAATAGGATCCACACCGGTCAAGTAGTTGGTGCAAAAATCAATCACCTCCTCCGTAGAATATCCTTCTATAATGCTGCCTTCGGGTCGATGTCGGTTCCTTACGTATTTTTTCAAGATGCCCATGTATCTCTCGAATGGATACATATACTGAAGGAACATGGGACCACAAATCTTAATTTCTCTCACAAGATGAACAACAAGGTGAACCATGACATCGAAAAAAAAGATGGCGGAAAATACATCTCAAGTTGGCAAAGAGTAACGACGACCTCCTTTTGCAAAGAGTCCAATTTTAGAGGGTCTATCACTTTGGAATTTATTGCATTGAAGAAAGAACAAAGCTTCGTAATGGTTTGACGAACGTGCTTTGGTAAAATTCCCCGAATTGCAACCGGAATTATATGTGTCAGTAAAACATGACAGTCGTGAGATTTCAGACCGACCAGTTTCAAGTCCTTCATCGACACCAACTTCTTAATATTCGAAGAATATCCTGATGGGACCTTTATACCATTGAGGCATTCACAGAAGCTTGTTTTCTCTTTCTTTGACATTGTGCACAGTGCGGGGGGGTAGGTATGTGCGCTTCCCTTTCTCCTGCGGTGCGAGCTCGGGTCGTAATCCCATCTCTACCATGTCTTTTCTCACTTTAATACCATCTTTCGTCTTCCCCGGAATGTTCAATAATAAACCAATTAAACTGTCACAGACATTTTTTTCGACATGCATGACATCTAGGCAATGCCTCACTTCTAAATATTTCCAGTACGGTAGCTCCCAAAATATGGACCTCTTTTTCCAAATATTCTTCGGTAGTGCTTTGGCGCATTTTCCAAAAACAACATCAATGTTTTTTACCCGTTCGAAGACACTCTCCCCGTCTAATGGATGACGAGCCACTCCAAGCTCAATTTTCCCGTTGAATGCCATCTTCTTCTTACGATATGGGTGATTAATAGGAAGAAACCTACGATGCCCCATGAATACATTCTTTTGACAATTTTTCAACCTCAGCACCTGCGTGTCATCTTCACAGATCGGGCACGCTTTTGCTCCTTTACAAGTGTAACCCGACAAATTCCCGTACGCGGGGAAATCATTTACGGTGCAAAATACCATGGCCCGCAAGGTAAAGGTCTCTTTCATATACGCATCCCACACCGGGACGCCATCACGCCACAATTTTTGGAGGTCCTCGATTAATGGTGCGAGATATACATCTATGTCATTTCCGGGTTGTCTGGGTCCTTGGATTAGTAATGACATCATTATATATCTGCGTTTCATGCACAACCAAGGAGGAAGATTGTAGATGCATAAAAGAACTGGCCAAGTACTGTGCCGACTGCTCATACTTCCAAACGGACTCATTCCATCTGAGCTCACCACAATCCTAAGGTTCCGCGGTTCAGAACCAAATTCTTTGAAATGTCTGTCAATGTTTCTCCATTGAGGAGAATCAGCCGGGTGCCTTAGTTTGCATCTTTGGGATTCGCAAACAACCGTTTGAATCTCGGTATTATCGGCAAATACCACAACACCTTAGCCGGAGGTCGGCCACTTGTGTCCTCGTTACAATCATCAGTGTCCTGGTCCTTACGACCTTTATATCGTGAAACACCGCATTTAGGACAGACATGCATGGCCTCGTACTCGTTACGATACAATACACAGTCATTCGGACATGCATGTATTCTTTCGATCTTCAACCCCATTGGACATATCAACTTCTTTGCCTGATATGTTGTACCGGGTAACTCGTTGTTATCTGGGAGCATTTCTCCTAAAATCTGTAATAAGGACGTGAAACTCTTATCGCTCCAACCATTGTCTGCTTTTAAGTTTAATAATTTCAACACAGCTGACAGTTTTGTAAATTTGGTACACCCGGGATACAACGGCTTCTTAGATTCATTAGACAAATTTTGAAATTTATCATAATTTTTATCACTAATTTCATCTTCCACATCACGTAACATATCCTCCAAATTTTCAGTAAACTCGTGTTCTACATTTTCATCAAAATTCCTCTCCATCTCATCATCGTCATTTTCGGGTTCGACGTTAATATCAGAATATTCGGCACTCTCATAATCCTCGTTCCAATCAAGTTCAAAATTATCAGAAATTCCAACATTCTCATCATTCAATTCACGATTACAATCCTTTTTGGCACTACTACTTTCCCCAAATTTCTCACCATGCATGAACCAACATGTATATCTCTTCTTAAATCCCCGACAAATCAAATGAGCTCTAATTTCTTCGATGTCCAAAAATCTTAATAAATTTTTACAATCTTTACAAGGACATAAAATGTCTTCTTCTTTTTTATTCACTCTATAACTCTCAGCAAATTTTATAAACTCATCAACGCGAACCAAATATTCTTCACTGTCACGTCGCATTTCATACATCCAGCTTCGATCCATCTGTAAATTAAATTAAAAAATGATTTGATCAATTAATCATGCATGGTCAACATTCTCCTTCGTGTACAAAATTTTGGGCTTACAAAGGGCCGGTTTACAATCCTAACCCACTCTTTGAATATTATGTCTCATATGTGAACACATATTAGCGAGATTTAATTAGTATTTGAGAAAAATTCGGCAGCATTTCCCCTTAACTCCCCAAGTATGCGTACGAACCACATACTCGTAGGAGCAATAAGGGAAAATACTGTCGAACTTTCCTCAAATACTAATTAAATCCCGCTAATATGTGTTCACATCCTAAATGAGACATAATATTCAAAGAGCAGTCCCAAAACGGGGACTATCCAAAATTAATCCCTATTGGATTAATTTTGAACGGGCATGGACCTAAAAGCATCTAAAGGTCGGTTATTGGACCACAATACGTACACTAATTAATTACATCTAAAATTAAGAATTCAAGAATGCATGAAATGACCTAATTAAATAAGCCTAAATAACAGAAAATTAGAGAAAGAAAATGATTTAAATACATATTACTAACCTTAGAAAGATGGAGAGGAGAAAATACAAACTTAATTCAAAGATCTCAGATCTCAGCTGCTGGCCTCGATCAATTCGCAGAAATAAAAAGCTCAGTTCGAGATGTATGAACTAAAAACTTGATCAAAACGGCGCTCTGGAAGGGAAGATAATAAAACCCTACACTATTATACACGGCTATTTACTTAAATATCCGTGTAGCTCTCCACCTATTTCTACACGGCTTTTTAGTTATAAAGCCGTGTACAATTATACGAATTCTACACGGCTATATTATCAAAAAGCCGTGTATAATGTTCCTACACGGATAATTAGTTATAAACCGTGTAGCTCTCTCAATTATTTGCACACCCACTTCTTTACACACGGATTTGTGGTTTCTAATAAACCGTGTAGCTCTCTCTAATAATTCTACACTGATTATTAACTAATTATCCGTGTAGAAATCGTGTAGATCTTTTGGACTCATGTTTGGTACACTGTTTTTAATATAATTGCCAAATCCGTGTACAATGTGCAGTGTACAAAGCCAGTTTTTGTAGTAGTGTTAAGAGAACTTCACGGCTATGAAACTAAACGTCCGTGTAGAACACAGTAATTCCACACCGTTGTTAAACAAACAATCGTGTAGAAATGAGTACAGATATTCTTTTATACAGTCCGTGTATGATAGTTAAGAAAGATTCACGGATATGAAGTTAAAAGTCCATGTAGAAAACAATAATTGACACGGTTATTTAACAAAAACCCGTGTAGATCGTCTTCGGTGTTCTCACGGATTATTTTATATTTGTCCATGTACGATAGTTATCACAGGACACGGATATGAAATTAAACGTCCGTGTAGCTAGAGTAATTCGACACGGTTGTTCTGACCAATGTCCGTGTATAACGAGTTCGGAGATACAAGGATTATTTTACTTTTTATTAATTTGTTAAGAGAGGGACACGTATATGCAATTAAATGTCCGTGTAGGTAAAGTAACTGACACGGATATTTAGTTGCATTGTCCGTGAATAAAGAGTAGTCGTACACGGTCGTTTACGTAATATCCATTTTGCTCGGTTATATGGAGAGCGCCACAGGCAGGTGCATGTTCACGGCTGTTTATTTGGTAATCCGTATAGAAAGCGTTAGATATACACGGGTAAATATCCGTGTCTATAGAGGGTACCTTTTATACACCCTCAACTCATACACGGCAGGGAAATCCGTGTAGCTCTTCCGGTAATGTCCGTCTGCAATCTCTTTTTCTGTAGTAGTGTGTAGACAAGATGTATCATAATTTGAAGCAACATTTTTGGTGGCCAAATATGAAAAGGGAAGTGCATGATTATGTAGCCAAATGTATTACTTGCCAACAAATCAAGGCAGATCGGGGAAAATCACCTGGATTGTTGCAACCAATCGGACCAGCTAAGGCAAAGTTTCAAGTGATTGCAATGGATTTTATCACCGGACTTCCAAGAACTAAGCAACGCTATGATATAATATGGGTAATAGTCGATACCTTAACTAAGATAGCACATTTTATTCCAATGCGAACTGGGACTACGGGACCAGACATGGCAGATTTGTTTCTACAATTTCAGTTCAAATATCACGGATGTTCAGAGAGAGTCCTATCTGATCGGGATAGCCGATTCAAGCAGTTCTGGAAACATTTTCAAGAATCACTTGGCACAAAATTGTTACTTAGCTCTGCTCATCATCCTCAAACTGATGGTCAAACCGAGCGTACTATACAAACCTTAGAAGACATGTTGCGTGTGTGTGCTTTAAATTTTGCTGGATCTTGGGTTGATCATTTGCATTTAGCAGAGTTTGCCTACAATAATAGCTTTCACACAAGCCTTGGAATGGCACCCTCTGAAGCATTAAGCGGTGAATTGTGGCGTACACCGTTGTGGTGCGCATCTACAGCTGAACATACTCCAACAGGACCAGAAATGGTGGCTGAGTGTGCCGATAAGACACGGCTAATACAAGAGCGACTATACGCTGCAAAGGATCGACAAAAGAAATATGCGGATCATAGACGAAGGCCATTAGAATTTAACGAAGGGGATCATGTATGGCTCAAGGTAACACCAAGGCGAGGTGTACGTCGCTTTGGTGTATCGGGGAAGCTTAGTCCCCGATATATTGGGCCTTTTCAGATCATAAAGAAAATTGGATTTGTTGCTTATGAGTTAGCATTACCCCCTGCCCTGGAAAGAGTACATCCAGTATTTCATGTGTCACAGTTACGTCGTTACATACGAGACTCCACACACAAAATTGATTTTTCGGGATTGAAACTTGATGACTCTTTGACATATGAAGAGGGCCCAATGTGCATACTTGATACCAAGGAGCGACGCTTGAGATCAAAAACTTTGAAGCTAGTTCTGGTTCAGTGGAATCGTTATTCTGAACGAGAAGCAACACGGGAGCCTCAAAATGAGATTCGCATCAAGTACCCTGACCTCTTCGACAATTCAGGTATGTTCAGAGGACTGAACATTTTTTTTAGGAGGGGGGAGTTGTAACATCCTGAAAATTAAAGCATAAAATTTTTAAGGGCTTAAGTATAAATTATAAATTTTACAATAAGCTAAGTACAAAATCATAAAAGATGATTTATCTATTAAAGCACTAAAAATTCTATTGGATCGTACAGTAGGGGATGGGCCTTAGCTGGACTCAACTAAGACATTAAAGGAATAGTTTTATAAGAGAGTTTTTTTGAAATAGAATTATAAAGGTGAAAAAGAGAGATGAGTGGAGCGACAGGTAAGGCGATCCCAGGCGAATGGCAGATTGTTTCTCGGAAGAGGCCGGCACCAACAACCACCACCACCATGAAGCCCTCCCCTTTCAGACCGTACCTCTCCCAACCATCCTACGCTGATGCTCTACGCACTGGCGTTCTCTCCTCTTCACAGCCGCCACCCAAAACCCTAACACCTACATCAAACTTCCTGCCAAAAACTTCAAACCTACTACCCAAAACTGCCATACCCAAAACCGTCGTGAAGGAGTACTATGTATCCCCACACAGTGCTGTCCAACTACGGTTCCCGCCATCCCCTCGCTATACAGAATGGAAGGGGCGTTGTTTTCGCTGTTGTCGTATGGGACACAGTGCTTCTCGTTGTATGAATCCCAAAAGATGTGGGAGATGTTGGGGCCAAGGACATATTGGCAACTTTTGTCCGAACAGTGTAGTACAACCGGTGCAATTGCCTAACTCAGAGAAACCGAATCCTCGGCCTAGACTGGGCGCCAAACTCAGAGAACCAGGTTTTGCCGAGCTTTTCCATGACTCGCTGCCTATTATTGAACTACCAGAGGATAGGCCCAGCAAGGTGGTATGCTTCATTGAAAGAGATGATAAATATTTTGAAGAAAGGGTTAAACTTGATAAAGTAGTCATCATGTATAATCCTTCATTAGAGGTGGATCTGGAGATCGAGCAGGTAGCAGAGATCGCAGCATCCTCGGGATTGGTTAAGCCGGGTGAGGTATCGATTGGGATCATGACCAGATCGAGGTATGCTATCTCACTACCCATGAATGTTGACTCGGCGGAATTCATAAGGGCTATTCCCGCAGCTGTTTGGGAAAAAGGTTTCTCCTTTAGTTTATGGAGTCCTCTCGATGATGCAACTGTGGTACTTCCATGCTACAAGGTGATGCTTGATTTCATAGGTATGCCCCTCGACATATCTCACGAGCAGCATGTTATAAGAGCGGCGAGTACCATAGGCACTTACCTTGGTATGATAAAACAATCAATGGTATGTGATGTTGCTTGTTGGACGGTGGTCGTGGCTACTTCTAGTTTATCTCTGATTCCGCAACAAGTTGCTTTTAGAGTGGGTGGTCTAGAGTATCTAGTGGATGTTATCCCCCAGAAATGCATACAAGGTGAAATTTACAAACCGGCAGAGCTCCCTCAGCCCAGAGAGAAGTTTCTCCCACCAACAGTTCAAACTACCAACCTTTCATCTTCAAATGGCCCTACTCAAAATGTAGATGATCATTTTATTGGGTCGAGAAAGGTACTCGAGGACCTATGCCAAAGCTTGGAATTTGACACTTTGCCACCCGGCATTCAGGCAGTGCTCAGAGGAGCTAGTTCAATGGTGCAGCATCCTGAAGGAGGAGACACTATACCAGATTCACAGGTGTTGGGTGTAGAGGATCCGATCACACACGATGAAACACACAGTCAAGTTAAGGAGGCCGCAGAAAATCAAACTCCTCACAGTGAGACGTTTCCATTAATTTCTGAAGATCATGGCTCAATTATTGAGAAAGATCTGCCTCCTATTTCGGACAGTAATCCAGTGGTCAATGTGCCTGTCATATCTATTCCCATAATGGCGGTATCTCCAAAAGAGAAAAGAGATCTGATAATTGGGGAAGGTTCTAATTACTCTCCAAAAATATTGCTGCGCCATAAAGACAGTGCAGGCTGTCCTAAGTTGGGTGAAATTCAAAAAGATAATAGTAGGGGGACTATTGGGCCCAAAGTCGTGGAGCCCACTAGACTAGAGAAGAAAACAAAGCTTCAGGAAGCCACGAAACAGAGAAGGAAAAAAAGGGAATTGGCACAAAAGAAAATCAAGGCCGGTTACCTTAACTCTCAAGCCCAGCCTAAAACGAAATTAACAAATGAGGAGGGTCTAGTGAAAATTCATGTGGATTTAAGGCATTGTTCTAGAATTGCTGAGGTGACTGGCTTCCAAACCGAACAGGTGCTGAATGCTCTCGCTGAGGACAATGAACAAAGACCCCGACAGGATTGGCAACCGATAGAACTTGACTCGATGCATGCAAATGTAGATGAGCCGTTTTCCTATGACCCCCATTCAGTTGAAGAAGTGGACTCCAATCTGGAGTAACAGACAAGAAGTTCGTTTGTATTGTGTGATTTCCAGTTTTAATGTCGTACAAAAGATTAAAAATTTTATCGTGGAATTGTAGGGGATTGGGAACCTTGGAGAAGTGTTTGGTTGTTCGAAATATCATAAAATCTTCCCGTTGTGATATTGTTTGTTTACAAGAGACTAAGCTGAGTAGTTTATAGTTTTCACATGTGCATGCAACACTCCCAACTTTCTTTGATAAACAGTGCAGCTACATAGATGCAATAGGATCATCAGGGGGTTGTCTTATTGCATGGAAAAGAAACTATGTGATTATTTCTTCATGGGCTACATCTCACTCTATATCGGTGTTGCTTCTTCAAGCAAATTCCGGTAAGCAGTTTGTAGTTACCAATGTATATGGTCCAAGTCGGGAAGAGGAG
Source organism: Carex parvula (assembly GCA_025461045.1). Lineage (NCBI taxonomy): Eukaryota > Viridiplantae > Streptophyta > Magnoliopsida > Poales > Cyperaceae > Carex > Carex parvula. The sequence continues at coordinate 488,470 of JAJGRW010000801.1, forward strand.
AAGTTGAGGTTTATTCGAGAAATAAGAGTATTATCGGGTTATGTCTCTCACCCGTGGATTTTTGTTGGAGACTTCAACCTTGTGAGATGGTTGGTAGACCGAACAGGAGATATGCGAAGCTTTGGATTGATGAGCGCTTTCAATGATCTCATTACTGAACTGGAACTTATAGATGTCCCTCTCAAAAACAGACAGTTCACTTGGAGCAACAAGAGGCCGGCCCCTGCCCTGTCTAAACTAGATAGAGCATTTATCACAGGAGAGTGGTCTGATCACTTCCCTTCTATCTCTCTCACTGCTTTAGAAGTTATAGTATCAGATCATGCCCCTTTGCTTCTCATGTGCAAACAGCCTCAAACAAGTCGAAAACAATTCAAATTCGAGAATTCTTGGCTTCCTTTCCAGCAGGTAAAAGATATGGTTCGTCAGGTGTGGCACAACCCGGATGAGCAAGCGGGAATAAACTCGCATCTTTTAAACCAGAAAATAGACCGATTGCACCAGCAACTTCGGGCCTGGCACAACCAAACGCATTCTCATGTCGAAAAAGAGCTGATTTCTTTGAAAGAGCGCATCTTGGCTATTGATCAGTTAGAGGAGACTAGACCCCTGTCTCAGTCCGAGTTTTCCATGAGACAGTGGTGCCGTGAGAAAGCTTACACCACAGCAACAAGTATCGAAACTAGGTGGAAACAAAGGGCAAGGTGTCGGTGGCTTACAGAAGGTGACAATAACACCAAGTTCTTTCACAATTACGCATCTTCGAGACTTCGAACAAATGCCGTGCAAACCTTGCTAGTGGACGGGCAACAGATAACAGAGGCGGGTCAGATCCGCACTCTATTTCGTAACCATATGCGCTTCATTCTGGGCACACAGGTTCCTGTAGAGGCCTTTGATCCAACGGTTCTCTACGAAGCAGGGCCAGATTTAGGGGTATTGCAGAACCCATTTTCGGAGCAAGAGATAGAGGCCACAATATTCCATTTAGCCAATAATCGAGCTTCGGGTCCTGATGGTCTTCCAAGTGAGTTTGCAAAGACATACTGGACTGAGGTAAAGCAAGACATTTTCAGGTTGCTTCATGACTTCTACCATGAACATATTGATCTCATACCTCTTAACACTGCCAATATTGTGATGATTCCAAAGAAACCTAATGCTACTGAGTTGAAAGATTTTCGGCCAATAAGCATTATCAGCTTAATTCCGAAAATTATTACTAAATTGCTTGCAACAAGGCTCTCTGCTCATCTTGCTCAGCTCATTTCTATTAACCAGTCGGCTTTTATTAGAGGGTGCCAAATCTCAGAAAATTTTCTGGTGGTTAGAGAGATTTTACAGCATGTATCTCAGGCACATAAACCCGCAGTGTTCTTTAAGATTGATTTTGCGAAGGCCTTCGATTCTATAAATTGGGAATTTTTATTGCAAGTCATGCACACGAGGGGCTTCCCCGGAAAATGGATAAGATGGATTAAGCTACTGCTTGAAACTTCAACTTCAAGAGTTATCATAAATGGCGAAGAATCTGAATATTTTTCACATAAAAGAGGGCTTCGCCAAGGGGATCCGCTTTCTCCTATGCTATTCCTAATAGCGGTGGATGTTTTACAACGCATGATTAATCGGGTAAATGAAACACTCGATATGCCTATTTCAGCCAAGCTTGATACTCCCATTCTTGCCTTCCAATATGCGGATGATACCGCCATTATTGCCCATGCGGACTTGCCTACGATGATCACTCTCAAGTTGGTTTTAAGATTATTCTCTAAAATTTCTGGTTTGCAAATAAATTTTGAAAAGAGCTCGTTCTATCCTATTAATCTTACCCCTTCGGACACTTTGATGGTTAGTGCAGTAATGGGTTGCACCCGAACTCAATTGCCAATTTCTTACCTTGGTATGCCCCTTACCATTCGCAAGCCTCAGAAACAAGACTTCATTCCATTGCTGGAAAAAATTGAGTCTAAGATTGAGGGGTGGACCGGTAAATTTCTTTCAAAAGGGGGTAGGCTGCAACTTATTAATTCGGTTTTGTGTAGTGTACCGATATATGTCATGACCTGTTTTCTGCTGCCAAAATGGGTGTTAAAGAGGATTGAAAAGCTATGTAGAAATTTTCTATGGAGGAAATCGCAAGGTCAAGGCAGGGGTCTACCTCTAATCAGTTGGGAAGTGGTTTGCTTGCCTAAAAGGGTTGGCGGGTTTGGAGTTCCAAATTTGGAAATGAGAAATATTTCTCTTTTGATCCGTTGGTGGTGGAAGGCATCAACCCAGACCGAGAGTCTATGGTATTCGGTGATGCATCTCTTAAAGAAACATCGACCGCAACAACCCAATCCTAAAACTTGGATGGTTACGGGATCTTTTTTTTGGAACCAATTGATTAAGATGTATGCACTTTTTCAATGGAGTACTCAATGGAATATTGGTAATGGGGCAGCAATCTCGTATTGGTATGACTGTTGGGGACCATCTCCACTCAGGAAGATGAAAGATGGGCTGCCAAGACCGATCTCACAGCATATCTCACTACAGGACGCATTTTCGGAAAATTCACCAGTAACTTCTTCCTTTACTGGTATGGCACCGGTTCTAAATGAGATGGAAGATTCTTTGATTTGGAGGTGGTCGGCCAATGGGGAGTATTCAGCAGGTTCACTGTACAAATTGATGATGGAGGCAGGAAGGATTCAATGGAGTTTCATGAGTAACTGGCAGGCTGCTGCTCCTTTAAAAGTTCAGGTTTTTTCTCAACTCTTTTTAAAAGACAGGCTTCCAACTTGCGAGATGCTGCGGCGAAGGGGAATGAATTGTGAGCCTCATTGTGTGATGTGTCAAGAATGCACACTGGAGACTGCAAATCACCTGTTTTTTACATGCCCAAATGCAATGGAGGTGTGGGCTCGGTTTGCTGACTTTCTGCAAATTGGAGTCACGGTAAAAGATACTTGGGAAGGCTCATACAATTTTTACTGCAACGGTAGTAGTGGTCGTAATAAGCATGTCTGGATCACTTACTTCATGTCGGTGTTGTGGTCGTTATGGCGACAGCGCAATGAGGTCATATTCCGGGATAAGAAGCTACCACCGCGGTTAGTGACTAACCGAGCTACTGAAGAAGCAAATTTGTGGAGAAAATATTGTAGAAAAAGAAATAAAAATGGGTTTGGGTCTGTTATGGGTGTGGAATTAACAGAGAGCAATATTGCTATAACTTAGTCTGATGTAATATTAATTAGGAACTGTTGTATTAAACGAATCTATAAATATAGCCTTGGTAGTCCCTACCAAGTTTTCAAAAAAAAACTAAGACATTAAAATAATAAGGTCAAACATTTCCTTTGAAAATTATGTTAGATATTGTTTCTTTGTTCGGGGGTAAAACCACTTTTTCTTTCTTTAAAAAGAGATGGAAGATATAAAATTCATTTTTCCTGGATGTGTGCGGGTACTCTCTCTCTTAGAACCAGTATATTCCTTGAAAGTAACGAAAAGAGGGGAAGAAGGGAAAGTTGAAGCGAAAAGAGTAAGAGAAGAGGAGAAGAAGAAAAGGGATGATGGAAACTCACAGTAAAGGATAGAGTTCGACACCGTCACAGTAAATCAATCACGGGTCAGGTGCGGTCACTACAGCAAAAAGGAGCATCTGCGACCGGAAATCCGGTCACAGAAAGGTGAATCCGGTCGCTGAAACCCCGGTCGCTGTAAGCATTGTCGCAGATACTCCTCTGATGACGTCACCGGTCGCTGAATGACGTCACCCGGTCGCTGATACTTTTTTTGCGACCACCTTTTTTTGGTAGCTGATATTTTTTCTGACGTCAAGGAAAATGTATCTGCGACCAAAATAACGGTCGCTGATAGTTAAAACCAGTCGCAGAAAGTCTTCTGTCAGGTTTTTGAATTTTTTTTTATTATTTAAATTTGCACCATTTTTTTATTATTTAAATTACAACCATTTTACAACCATTTACAATAACAGAGTTTAAATTTTACATTATCCAATTGATAGTATTATTTACAACCACTGAAAGGGCGTAAAAACAGACTAATCTGGATCGTACCTCTTAATGGGTAACTTGATAAATCTGGACCGTCGGTAAAAGGATTTTCATGCAATTGACTTCTCAGAAATAATTTTCTCCGGACTGAACAGAGAACGGTGCTTCGTAACCTCAGACACCGCTCACAGGGGGCTGCCGCCCCCCTGCCACCCCCCGCATACTCCTAGAATCAGGCCCACATACATAACAATAGTATTATTTACAACCTATGATATATCTATTAGAACAATGGGCTAATAGTAATTAAAATCCACAATTACAACCATTTAAATATCCAATTTTAAATTTACATTATCCAACCTATGAACCGAAGACTGTGGGCGCTGAAGGCTGTGGGCGTCGATCGCCGAAGGCACAGGAAACTGTTCAAAAAATAGGAAAATGAGTTATGAAGATATTATACCAATCTAAATAGATAAAGTTTAAAGATTCAATTAGTAAAACAATTAAAAAATAATTTCTACTTTTCTCTGGCTAATACAATTGGGTATATTCAATTGGTACAACAACTAAAAATAAATTCTACATTTCCCTGGTTGATATGGTTGGGTAAATCTCTAAAAATACCATAAAACATCTAGACATACTGGTATTAGCATCAGGAATGCTGTAAAGTTTAGCAGTGCCTTTGACTCAATTATAATGTAAACAAAAGAAAAGCTACAGTGTACTTATATGTTTATATATAGAAATAACTTGCCTCAATTCTCTGCCTCAGAAGAAGATATCTGCTATGAGTTCGTTTGCCCCCAACATGCACAATCATGTCGCATTGTAGACAAAGTGATGTGCCATCTACCTCACAATAGAAGAAAGCTACAAGTGATGTACCAGTTTATAGAAAAGGCACAGGTACTAGTGTCAAAACAGACCCGAATAGAATAAGTTCATACCAGTACTTGATACTACCCAAAACTATGCAGTAAATCATTAATTAAGAAAAAATATAAACTAAACGCAATCAAAGTATTTTTTGAAAGTTAGTGCATCTCAAAGCGCGCACACCCACACACAAAATATTCTTTTAGCTGATATCTGAAAGTTAGTGCATCTCAAATGCTATAAAGAACTAAATATAAACTAAATATACTAGCACCAGAAAAGAGAGTATGGAAATCAATTGTTGTAAAGAACGATTAAATAAACTAAATATAAATCAAATGTAACAGTATGGACTGCAGAAGAGACATCAATTGTTGTAAAGAACGATTAAATAAATATACTTGCATTCATTAATTGTTGTTGTTTTAACATAAAGATCACAAAAATTGTTTTGACCTGAGACTTGGGGAAAATTGTTTCACCACCATGAGTGACATTTGATATTGTAGCAACTCTATTCCCACCAGGTTTGTCTTGATTGTTCTCGTAGAAGTCATATGTGGGCCATAGCTGTCAATCTGTCATTGACTCCATAGTGCCAAACTTGTATGAAATTCATAGGTCATGATAATTGCATGAAATTCACAAGCAGCTTATTAAGAAATGAGCAACCAAAGCACTTTTACAATTTTACTTTTAACAAAAAGAAACATAACCTGGTCCAAAGTAGTTAATCATTTCTGTTGCAGATGACTTTGAGTTTGCGGAGTCATCTGCTGTGAGTTTGGATTCTGGTGTTTCTTTAGGTTCTTCAACGATTTCTTCTCTGATTTGTTCCTTTGGTTCTTCTTTTGTGTCTTCCGGTTTTACATTGGGTTCCATGGGCACTGTATGGTTTCTGGAATCTTCCATTAAATTATTTCAAGCTGTGATAGCATAAGGTCAAAAGTAGTTAATGCCTATATATTATTTAACAAATTAACGTACCAGCACTTGGTTATTAGCATCTTTTCAATAAAGAAGATTCTCATAGCCGTATGCTTTGCTCCAAGTCATATTAATTGGAATGATTTTTTTTTTTTTGTGTATAGGAATTTGCAGATGAAATTTAGTTTCGGTAACTATCAGTTGACGGTATGATGAAAAATTAGAATTTTGAACGCAAAATCGAAGGTCAAAAGTGTATCAATGTGAGGAAATACTAAAACTTCTTTTTCCTTCTAATTGTGGCTTGAGATGGCTGTTACAGTTATATCAACTGGAACCAATAAACCTCGCCATCCTAATTCTCACACCTTGATAAACCCAAAGCCCTAATTTCACAGCAGATGACTCCCGAATTTCACAGATGACTCCCGAATTTCACAGCAGATGACTCCGCAAAGTAAACTCAAAGAAACATAACCTGGTCCCGAATTTCACAGCAGATGACTCCGCAAATCAACAAATTAAAGTCTTTTTAATCATTTCTGTTGCAGACTTTTGACTTGGGAGATGCTAAGCATGCTTCAACACTGTGAATTACATTTATTTCGCTTATTCCGGGTATTTAGGGCTAAGCACAAAAAAATTAAATCAAGAGCAAAAAACTGTGAAATGACTCAGAACATATATATTAACTAATCCAAAATAGCAAAGTTCTTCATTATCAGCAAGTGAAATTAAATAAAAAAAAGTCAATTTAGAATTATAAACTAAGAAATTCGGGAAAAGTTCACAGGTGGATAGAGAAGTACCTTGTCTTGGGATTCCGGTTCCATTGTGTAGAATCAGTAAAGGAAGAAATGAAGAAGCAAGTTGAAGTGGAGGCAAGTGCCTTCCAGCACTGAAGCAGGTCGGGCGGCAGGGTCGGGCGGAAGCGGTCGGGCGGCAGGTCGGGCAGCAGGGTCGGGCGAGAGAGAGAGAGGAGAGGTCGCTAACGGTGGCCGGGGTTCGGGCGGAAGCGGGATCGGGCGGCAGCGGGTTTGGGAATTTTGTTTTTCGCTAAACCTAAAACGCAGCTAAAACGCGGGAGAGAGAGAGAGAATAGAGACTCTGGCAGGGATTTAGGATACCCTTCAGCGACCGGACCAAATTGGTCACTGAAGGGTACATGCGCCGGTCGCAGAAGGTTTGGTCTCCGAAACTTTTAACTTTTTTATTTTTAATTTTGTTTTCGGGGTCTTCAGCGACCTGCGATCCTACCGGTCGCTGATGCCGGTCGCTGAAGACCGATTTTGTTGTAGTGGGTTGTCGAATTTATTTAGTCCTTCCTTTTAATTACTTGATTGTGTGTTTTATTTTATTTACATAATTTAATTATGTCCAATTGCTATTTGTTCTTGAGATCCTTTTCTTTTATGGCCAAATTGAATTCGTCATTAGAATTACTAAATTCTGAATTTCTCAATAGAGTACATGAATTGAACCCTAATTATAATTGGTTCGTAAGGCACCCATGATTGACCAAAAAAAAAAGAAAAAAAAAAAGAAAAAAAAAAAGAAAAGAGAAACTGAAATCTGATATTTGAGTTGCATTACTTGTATGGTAGTATAATGATGAATTTAACTTATGTGTGAGTCGCCAAGTCATGGCTGCATAATTTAGACAACATACATGGTCTGGACTTTGAACAAAACTTGAGTTATGGAACTTGCATGTAGGATTTGGGATATACCATAATATTGAAATTGCAGGACATGCATGAATATTTTCACTAAAGCTGAACCTCAACTTATGCACGATACAGCTTGCATGTATGTTGCATGATTTGAACCATGATATATCTATAAATGAACTCTGTTATTTCGTAGGGCTTGTACTAATAGAACATTTTGATTGCTTGTATATATATAATGCCTGCTATGTACTTTGGTTAGAACTGAAGCATGAAATTAAGAAAATTTGTAGCTTTGCATTAAAAGAACCTTGGATAGAAATGTGAGCATGCCTTGCATTCATAGAAAACATTGAATTGCTTGTATATGAAATGTCTTGTATGACTTTGATGGGAATTGAAGAATGAAATCCGAGGGTCATGTAGGCGCCATATTCGGGTAGCGCATGACCGGATTTGTGCTTGGTGCAAGAACTTGTAACAAATGATATACGAAGGAAAATATTGCAGAATTTCTATACTTGAACAATTGTGCATATTTGAGAATTGCTATATTTTAATAATTGTTCATTCATTACTTCACATGAGCATTTCATCTAAAATTTCGTTTTACCTCATAATATTGCCCAACAGATTATTGAACTTTTGAGCTAGCAAATGGGTAATTGCTTAATACTACTCAGTGAGAGTTTAGTTCTATTGTTTTGATTTGAGAAATTCTGGCTGGAACTTAAAACCGCACTGGGAGATTTTTATTTTCTCTCATTACTCCATTTTGTGGGTTCCAGGATTTAGGAGCGACGTGGAGCAGCATCGGGACTAGACGACAGGAGCGTTGCCTGTCATATTGTACAGATTTTGGTATAGTCTCTACATATATGTATATTTTAGTTGAACAGTCATTTTGTCACAACTCTTTATCCTTGGACACTTCTCGCTTAGTTTGTTTTTTTTTTTTTTTGTTCATATTTGCACGAGAAGTTTCCTTTGTAAATGTTCAAGAGACTGTAAAACTTATATATATGTGTGTAGTTTTCAACATGTGTGTATGATGTCTATGTTGAATGACTATATTGTATCTTGGCAGCGTTGAGCATTGGTGTTGCCATAACCTTAAGTATTATTGCGCCTTGTAACATTTAGTCGAGTGTGCTGTTGTTAGCCGCTTGACATGAGTGTTATGGCAAGTTGTCTATTATCGAAATGGTGACAATTATGTCCTAATCGAAGATGACATTGAAAAAGCGGATGATGCTTGATTGCTGGCATGTAACATATTAATCAACAAATCTGTTTCACATAATATTTGCTTTACAGTTTACATGATATTACTAACCGGGTAACATAGGCCCCGTAGTCACCTTTAACTTGAAAAGCCCAAAATTAAAGTACAGCTCTCAATATATGTCCGTTTGCCTTGGGCCCAGCACGAAAATGGAGTCCATATATATTGGTGATAACTGATAACTAACCTGAATATTTAATTTTCCAACGTCTTACTTAGAAAAATTAATTATTATTCTAATAATTTTTTATAACTTTTTGACTATTCTAGTAGAATAATTAAAAAATATCATAGTAATACAACGATTTGGTTCGTAATAAAAATGGCCATATGTTAATTGGAATTTACTTATTGCTTTACCATATTGAAAAAACCTTGACATCATTATGTTCAATACACATATTTATTGAAAATAAAACAATAGATGGAATTACATTCCCTAAAAAGAGCACACTAATTAGTAAACACGAAGGCCTACGAAACCGCTACGTAATTAAGTACATAAATTCTGCATATGTTTTCTTTTAATTTAGCAACAATCAAATTATAATTAAATAAAAGACTATTAATATATTGTACCATATAACCATTTTTTCCTAGTTTATATGCGTACATATCCATTTCACAGTATATATGCTTTATATATTATAGTTCTAATATATATCTTGATATTAGTTGTCGAGTAACATGGGTCACGAAGACACCAAGAACTTGGAAAGCCCAAAATTATATATGTACAACTGTCTAGGCCCGTCAGCCTTGGGCCCTAGCACGAGAATGCATACAATATTTGTGATAACCAGACTTTTTAATTAATTTTCTAATATCTTACTTCAAAAAGGAAAAAATAGTTTTCCAATGTAATTTAAAAAAGAAAGCGACTAATTGTAACCAAGCTTCTTTATCCAGTTTTTACCCAAAAAACTATCATTTGACTTGCGCGAATACTGTATAACTTTATAATCAATACTGTAACTTCAACAACAAATCATGTATAATACGTAGTTTAAAAATCTAACAAGCATCGACCCTTGGAAGTGGTCCCAAGTTAGTTGCAAACAGTTAGCAACTTGCAAAATACCTGTACTTCCAGCTGTACTTGAAAAACTGACGACTTCTAGAAGATTTGAAAAACAAACCACTTCTCAAACTTGTAGTTATTTACAAATAACACATAAAATTGTGCAAAATTAAGTTTTTGCATCAAAATTCAATTTTTCTTTTTTCGAAATTAAAATTAAAAAAAAATTTCGTATTTTTTTTTACGTAATTTTTTTCTTCAATTATTAATATTTATATATGGATCTATATCATGTAAAATAAGAATTCAATACTGTAAAATTAGCAGATGCAAACTATAAAACTAACATATGTGAACTACAAAAACTTCAATACTGTAAAATTAGCATATGCAACTTATAAAACTAACATATGTGAACATCAAAACTTCAATACTATAAAATGGACCCCTGAAACTATCAAAATAACATATACAAACTATAAAATTTCACTAATCACAAAATTAACTGTTCAAAACCATAAACTATAACCAACAACTGTTCAAAACCACCACCAACAAGTGTTGAAAACTACAATCATAACCCTCTGGTGCATGTTATTTGGATGAGTGAGAAGTTTCATTGCTAGAACCACACGTTCTTTCGAGATATCATCCTGCAAAATAAATAAATAAACAAGATTATAAATTGGAGTTATGAACCATTAGCAGATGCAAACTATAAAAGCAACATATGTGAACTACAAGACTTCAATAATGTAAAATTAGCAGTTGCAACCTATCAAATTTTAAGTCAGTACAACACTGCATATATCCTGTAAAGTAAAGTGAATACTGTAATCAAAGTGAATCATAGTAAAAATTTTCTAATACATAACATTTACACCTGACTAATACATCCTGTAATAAACTGCATCAATACTGTAAACTTACTAGATAAATACTGGAATTTTATTAACTGTTATACACTATCTAATGCAGTTTATCAGTACAACTGTTAAACATATCCTGTAACTATGATTAACCAAAGTGAATATTGTAAACTGTTGCACATATTCTGTAAAATTGTTATATGTATCATGTAAAATTAGCATCTGCTAATTTTATAGTTTGCATCTGCTAATTTTACAATATTTAAGTCTTATTTTACATGATATAGATCCATATATAAATATTTGATAATTGTTATATGTATCATGTAAAATTGTTATATGTATCCTGTAAAGTTGTACATATCCTGTAAACTAAAGTGAATACTGTAACCAAAGTGAATCATAGTAAAAACTGTCTAATACATAACCTTTACACCTGACTAATACATCATGTAATAAATTGCATCAATACTGAAAACTTATTAGATAAATACTGGAATTTTATTAATTGTTATACACTGTCTAATGCAATTTATCAGTACAACTGTTAAATAGATCCTGTAACTATGATTAACCAAAGTGAATACTGTAAACTGTTGCACATATCCTGTAAAATTGTTATACGTATCCTATAAATTGCATCATGTTATAAACTGCATCCATATTGTAAATTGTTACATATATTCTATATAACTTATATATCCTATAAAAATATTGCATGAATCTTGTGAAATAACTCATATATCTTATAAAACTATTGCATAAAACCTGTAAAATAACTTACATATCCTATAAAACTGTTAAGTAGATCATGTAATAGTTTAATGCATTGCAAATCCTAATCCTGTAAATTATTGGCAAAATTCTGTAAAACAATGTATAGAAGACTTTAAATCGGCAAAATTTACATATCGAATAATGTAAATACAAACAGACATTCAGATAATACGAGATATGTGAAAACAATTGCATATATCCTGTAAACTATTGCATATATCCTGTAAAACTGTTAAACAGATATTGTAAAATAAAGAAAAGAAAAATAATGCATAGATCATGTAAACTATTGAATATATCTTGTAAAAATGTTAAATAGATCCTGTAAAATACTCTACAGAACCTTTAAACCTGATTGATAGATCATATAAAATATTATATAGATCATGTAAACCTATTAGATAAATCCTGAAAATTAAATCAGAAAAATAAAAAATTTACAAAACCAGACCAGATCGATAGCTGATCTGTTAGATCAGATCAGATCAGACTCTAAATATTACCTGATCGGATCAGGATCCGCCAGAAGCAGCGGATCGGTAGCGATATAGCACTACTACAAACATTGCATCGGCGGAAAGAAGCTTGCATCGGCGGATTAGTCAATCTAACCGTGCTCACATCAATCTGCTCCCCTTCAAGCTGCTGGGCTGCTGCCACAAACATTGCATCCATTATTTTCTTTGTATCATAAGTGATATCTTTCGATCCACTGATCTCGGCAAGTGCTTTTTTAATCAGATCTGAGGCTGATATCACTTTTCACCTTTCCCTTTGTTCAAACTTTCAGCATTTGCCTTGGGTCCAAGTGACAGATGTTTCTGTTGGTTGAGAAAAAAGGGGAAAAAGAAGAAGAAGCAAGACCTTAAAAATGGAGTTAAAGAACAATAACAGTAAAGGAGAAATCAATAAAAATGGGCATTTGAATGTTTCTTGGTGAACCGAATAGAGAATAAACAGAAATTGCATGTCAGTACAGAGAACAAGGTACCTATTTAATATAAACAATAATGATAAACATTCCCAGTGTTTATCTATAGTTCGATTTGACAATTGGAAGTTTAAATATGCATTTATTTGCTTAAACTTCTTCAGAAGCAAACAATTGAATAAAGAAATAAGATATCAGCTTAATCCTTAGTGACAGTTAATATGTTTTAAGCTTAAAGCCTCAGGAATGGTACTTTTAAGACGGAATTGATCCGATCTAAACTTTAATTTACAGTCAATTTTAAGAAATCATATTTAGACAAAAAAATCCTGGTAAAAAAGTTAATTGCTGAGATTGAACATACCTGAGCTGAATACTCGGATGTGGATGAACTAGCTGAGGACATAGCTAGATGAGACAGATCTGGCAGGTTATTCTCTGACCTAGCCAAGCAGTCTGCATTGGAGACTAACTAAAATTGCAAGGATGAAAAAAATGAGAAAAAAAAGATGAAGTAACAGAATAAACTATCACTAAGGACTCTCTGATTGGCTTAAGATTGAAAGAGAACACTCATATTAATAGCAAAGAATAAAAGAAGGAAAGAGAAATTCTGTCCGAGCGCAATGACAAAACTGCATTGATGATGTTAAAATTACAGAACAAAGAAGAAATGAAATGCTATTGTTCCAAAACAAAGAAAATCTGCAAGTATGAGGCTTATTATAGCCTAAATCATAGTCAAGAACAGATGAGGTCCCCAATTTCCCTCTCTGGGCACTCCATCTCATCGCGGCAGCTGATAGAATCGTCCAGATCCAATCTCTGAAAAATTGACGCAAGACTCGACCTGTCTGGTACAATCTCGCGCTCCACCTGCTGTATCAGCTTAAGCACATCGGATTTTAAGTCTTCTTCGTTTGGATGGACGGCTGGTCAAGATCTCTGACATTGGCGCTTTGCAAGATCAGAAAGGTCCTCGCCTTCGCTCCCGCGTCGCTGCCGAGGGAGCAATCAAAACATCAGAACGGGAGAAGGAAGAGAGCAAAGCGGAGGGAGCAATCAAAAGATCGGAACGGGAGTTTCAGGAAATTTCATTTTTGTAGAGGAAGAAGAGAGATCAGAAATTTATTTTGAAGAAAACGGAGAGACAGATCGGAGAAGTTTAAAAAAAGGAAGGTCGTTAGAGTTGACAGTTTAAAACGCGTTAGAAGTAGTACGGTTAATGACAGTTTAAACATGTTCTGATAACTGTGGGTAAAAAGTGGGTACAAAAGGTTGGGTATAGAAACATTTTCTCTTTAAAAAAAGCTTCTGTAAGCATCGGTTCCTCAGGACAAAATTAAGTTCCTACTCGTTCTAGGGGTAAAACAATTAATAAAAGAAACAACAATTATGAGCAAGTCCAACCAACCAAGTACGTAGAATTTTTTTTCCGTAATGTCATAAATAAAATAACATAAGGAAATAAAATGTTATTAACATTAATTAATCTAGTACAATAAGATCAACGTGGATAGAGAATCGCACTGAAAAATGCATGTAGAGTTACAGGAAGGCTAGGTAGAAGATGATCAAGAAAGACACTACAATTGATGCCATTATTTGATAAGTAAATGCCTCAGTACCAGGACGGCTTATTAATTTCATTTGTGTGAAGATCATAAGAATAAGCCCGACGGGAGACCCTAAAAGCAGAGTGATAACAAGAATGAGGACGGCGATGGGGTAGCAAACTGGAGCAAGCGTCACATACAACCCCAATCCAAAAGCCACAATCATACTACTTGCCGCCAACATAAATGAAATTGTTGCAAATGGGATGGCACTGTTAAATTTATCGTTCAGAGCTGTCAGAAGAAGGGTAAATAAGCTTATGGACCCCTGTATAAATGCCAAGGCGTCCGCCAGAATAAATGCCCGGAAGATATATCTTCTCCCTAAAATTGGTGTACCGTGGTCTTGGTTATAACCTCCGGGAATTGTGAAAGCGGCAGCAAATGCTACAGTTGTGATAAGTACTGAGCCTAGTCCAACAACTTGAGTTCTCTCCCATTTATTTTTGATTGGTGGTCCCATTACATCCTCAAACCACCTTGGAGTAAATTTAAAACCTTCAGTATCAACGTACTCGTTAATCCGCACAATCTTGTGAGGATCATCCTCCTGTAGGAGACAACAGATCAAGTTAATAGTTGAAAATTTAACAAATAACACTAACGAATATTAACTACCAGTATCAAGTTCTAAAATGAAAAAAAATGTAAAAGGGGAAAGATATATATTTGAGTTTTGGTTCATGCTCCAATCCACCGAAAAACTAATTAATTAAAGATCCATAGTAATTAAATTCATATAACGAATGCAATTTAAATAGAAAGATACCTTGTGATTTTAATCTTCAGATCAGTAAAAGATACGGACTGGACTATTTGATTTGACATGTAGCTAGCTCTTAATTATCACAAATAAATTTAACAGATTTGGTACCAGTTTTAAGATAATTATTGAATTTTCTTTTGAGATCATTCAAACATTTGTTTTACTAAAAAAATGGTGTACTAGAGTAAAATTCATATTTGTTTTATTTATCCAAAAACAAATTGGGTACTGGAAAAGAATAGGATGTTAAACATTTCGTGGTAATTTCGCGGTAAAATTCATATTTGTTTTGTTTATCCAAAAACGCTTTAATTTGTGCTCATTTTTAAGATTAGAAAAAGAAGTTCCTATAACCATTTAAAGGACGTAATTCGTACAACTGGATTAAATCCCTATTGGGAAATAAGTGAGATTTCGTGGCAATTTTTTAGCCCAAAATATTTTGTTTTTTTCGTAACACGTACGTGATCGGTAGTCCACTTCTATTTATTGAGAAAATAACCTTGTGACATTATTCTAATGCGAACTAATCAGATCCTTCTGATGACATTAATTCGAATATTTTGGCAGCATAATTCCAAGATAAATTTATCCTAATATATCTATTATTCTATTATTCTTTATGACTCAGATCAAAAGTATAAGAAGACTTTACCTATACTATGACGTCCACCCAAATCGCATTTGTGTTGACACTGAGACTAATACTTTTCACCTAATTACCTAATTAACTAGTATGTATTTTACGTGCTTGGTAGTTCATTAGTTGGTAGCAACACACGAGATAACTAAAATAAACAAGAAATAATTTTCTGATGTAATTTGTTAATTTAAACATACCTTATTAGTTTCTAACTGTTGACTCCTGGAAAGTTCGAGTGCTGTTAAGCCTTTCTTGTTTAGGATTGTTTCTGCCACGTCATTCGTTTTATTTTTGCAAATAGCCTCCAAAGTAAAACGGTGTCCCTTCATTGCTGCAATGTGCAATGGTGTATTTCCTTCATAATCCTGTGCATTATTCATTCTTGCAATTATTTCTCGAACACTGGTGTTTTTAAATATCTGCCGAAAACTTTTGTTCATGCCCTTTTCTGCAGCAACGTGAAAAAGGTTTCTTCCGTGAAGATCCAGCAACTCGGCACACTCAGGGTACTTTTCCATTAAATGCAATACCAATTCCTTATTGCCCGTGCTTGCGGCTAAATGAACTGGAAACATTCCAGTTGAAAATTGGGTGTATGCCAGAGCATGGTCCTGTTCTAACATGGTCTGCACCAGCTTAGTATATTTTTGGTCTATTGCTATGTTCAATGCAGAAAACATATTGTTGTTTAACCTGTAAGCGACCTCAGGGTCCAACTTCATCAACGCGATGCTGATATCTATATTGCCGTAATTAGCAGCAACGTGCAAGGCTGTGTCCCCACTTTCATTTGTTTGTTGGAGAGCATCCTTCACGGCAACAGGATCAATTTGAATGAGGTTGTGGATGGCATTCTCGTTTCCAACTTTTGCAGCACAGTGCAGGGGTGTCTCCAATTTTTTGTTTGGCAATTTTAGCAGGGCCACATCTCTTCGAAAAACCCTCGAAGCGAGCTCGTTGTGCCCCTTTATAACAAGTAGGTGAAGAACGGTGTCTCCAAAACGTGTTGCACTTTGGAGTTCGGATTGGACAATCTGGTGTTCTGTCTTTATTTGTCCGGGAGCAGAATATGAAGCCTCTATTGTCACCTGATTAGACAATGTAAAATTTAATTAGGTCATATATGTTTCAAGAGAAAATGATATGTAAAAGACTAACTACTGTAGCTTTTTAATTACATCTAATTAATACGTGTTAAATGCAAGTATTTATAAGCTTTATATTGTAATAACGTATATATGATTGTGTATGAAATTTGAGTGGTTCTACGCAATATCAAAGAACCTGATATATATACTTACTGAATTTCATAAAATGAAAATTCATTGCTGGATATTGAATTTATACAAAATAAACTTTAAGATAATGATCTTTGGACATCTATATGAATTTAAGGACTCATTAGTGTGGAAATTCATATTTTGTCAAGTATTTATTTTTAAATTAGTATTTGTGATATAATAAAATGGTCGATTCTTGATTAGTTTGAGTATTGTACGATGTTTGAAATTGTTTGGATGCATTAGAGATGTAAATAGATGTTAAAAGGGACTTACACTATGTACATGAATTAAATAATGAATAAAAAGAGAGCGATTCTATAACTTTCCATCAGCACTTTCTTCTTTTTTGTTTTTCTGTCTTCCACTAAAAATACATGCAAACCCCATATTACTAAATCAAACTAAAATAGGCCATGCATGCATGCGTAGGCCACCAATTAACTACTCTCTTTTTTTAGAAAATAGGTTTATGCCTACTATTTTCCATTTATTATAAAGTAAACAAAAAAATTACAAGTTATACAGTAATGTATTGTGATCATGAGAAAAGTAACAAGAAAGTGTAAGAGAACCCCAGACTGAAAGTACAAATGCAATGCAAGTGACCAACAATATTCTGTCAAAAAAAAAAAAAAAAGACCAACAATATTTAGCTTGTCACAAAAAAGATCTCCGGCTTTCTCATTAAGGAATGGAATGTACATGAAGCAAGAAATACAAACGTGATCTTGGTTGTATTGAGGGACTTAAAGAGTATGTTCTGACCATGACGGAATTATTGAGGTTAATATTAATTCAGTTATTCAAAATAAACACCATTTCAACTTTATGATTGGAACAACAAAGCAACCGGGTGACTATTTCGGACACCATTTACGATAGGACCATCCAAGAAATTGTTTTCTCTCAAATATTGCCTCGACTTCTTTTGGATTGTTCTTTCGGTAGCCCGAAACATTGTATTAATTTAAAGGGACAATTTCTAGTGTGCCTATACAAACTTTTAAAATTGTCAATTTTCTCATCAAAACACCATAATATCCAATATCCTCATAAAAACTTAAAAAATAGATTTGATGATATGAAGATGAGAATTGTACTTTTGAGTCCATTTACTTGATGATATGAAGATGAGAAATTCTTCAACATCAGACTAAAAAAGTAATCTAAGAAGAGCATTTTTAAATATTAGCAAGTGACAAACTGCTATTTGAAGAAGGATTATTGCTAGATAGTGATGATACGTACCATTGGATAGGAAAGTGCATTCAGTTGTCGAGGCCTGTTTAGAATTGATGTCTTTGCAAAATCTTTTTCTTCTGTCAAAACCTACAATTTTGCAAAGATACATATATTAATATTTATATTTATATAAAGAGAGTATTATTTGGTACAAAATGATTAACCAGTCAACAAAATTTAGGCCTAACGTCCCTGATTTGTGCTATAAATTAATCAACACAGGAAATGATTCATTAAAAAAACTCTGATCGAGAGACATGGCATCGTTATATGTTAAAAATAAAAAAAGATGGTAATAAGCAAAACCAATTCAAAAGGCAAGCACGAAGGACTCAATTAAAAATCGAGTAAATTAAAAATTTAAAATACTCCTCAAAATTAAATCTACTTTGGTTAATTAAAAAAATAGAATATTGATTACGTTCAATCTCTCCAAAAGAGGGCAACAAGGTAATATTACTTGTACTTTTAATTTGATGGACACCTTGCAACTGTTGGTCACTATTTTGTTAATTCCTTATTAGTCTATGCAATTGGATTTGGATACCTTCTTTTAACGAATTAATTCATTTTGATTGTAGTACTATTGAGGATCTATGGTTTATTAATTCACAAATCTCTCCCAAGGGAAAACTTTTAACTGAATTAGTAAGAGGAGCAGTCATGATATTGATATTTTAGTAGAACATAATTACATTTGTTATAGGGGGCTTCAGTTAAATCCTTGGGACCGTTCTAAAATCATTAACTTCTTCCGGTGTAAAACTAATTAAAGAGGGAGATTCATTTTAATTTTAAACTCACTCTTATCATGTCATGTGATGTGAAGGAGCTGTCAGCTACAAACCAATAAAATTAGTACATGATTTGGCTGAAAATTAAAATTGATGAAGCTTCTATGTTTTCTTAATTAACAAAGACTTAGTACTAGTTGTTCTTTGGTCAAATATTGTCTGTCTAATTTGTGATGGAACTGTTACTTCTTTAGGTATTTTCTAAATATTCACAAGTAGCTGTAAGATGTAGGGGTGGCAAAAAAACTCGTAGCTCGTGGCTCGATCGTGACTCGCATCTCACTTGCTCGCTAACAGCTTGCTCGTTACTGGACTGAGATGTTAACGAGCCATCTCGTTAGTGGCTCGGTCCAGATTAGATGAGTTCAAGATGGTGCCTAGCTCGCTCATCATCTCGGCTAGGTATGAATTTTTGAATCTGTATGAATTTATGTGCATTTTATGCTGTCTAGCTCGGTCTAGCTCTGTTAAAAAAGTTTGTAAAATTTATTTTCTTCTTAAAACAAGATCCAGCCAAACCCAGCTCGTCAGCTCGTGATGATTACAAGCTGAGATTTCAGCTCGGACCTCTAAAGTCAACTCGATCCAGCTTGCTCGGTAAATAAACGAGCCGATTATAAGCTGGGCCCAGCTCGTTGCCACCTCTAGTTTTACATATATTTAGTACTAGAGTAAAGCTAGCGTGCGCTCTCTTGGTGAGCATAACTGAAAACATTTACTATACAAGATGTTTATTATCTAACGTAAACAATTTGATTTCACTGAAATCGCTGGACCTTTTCACTGAATAATAGTTGGTGATTTTGAAGGAGAAAAGAAATTTTCAATAATAGTATCAATTTCCTATCTTTTATATATAAAAATGTTTATTACAATCTTAATATATAAGTTACTCAATGAAAAATACCTTCTTCTTGATGACAAAGAAAAATTATTAAATCTCTTGAGTTCAAATTTTAGTAGTCATACGTATGTTAGGAAAATATGTACTTAAATATTTATATAAGCAGAATAACAACGTTAATGACAATAGAAACCATAATAATAATGAAAATAACAACAAACAATGAAAATTAATAACACAAATAATATAAATAAAATGAAAACTAAATGTAATGTGTTAGTATTACTTCAGGGCGCCGACATGCAATTCTCCATGTAAATGCTAGCTTCTCCCGTTTTTAATTAGGTAGATTAATTACAGACACTATATAAGTTAGAAATAGTTTGCCAAATATAACCTGAGTTTCCATTGGTTCTTCCGGCTGTAGTCCAAGACGTCGTATTAATATATTGTTGTTGCCTTCTATTGCTGCCATGAAGAGATCAACTGGCATAACTGGGAGTAATTCGGACACCATTTCACTTTCAGATCTAATGCTTTGGGTGGGTGGAATGGCCATTACTATATATCACGTTTAGCTTGAATTGCTCTTACACTTTTGCTGCGGAGGATAGATTGTTGTGGAAGATTTTATTGTGCAGTCTGAAAATCAATACCGTGTTATATTTATATAACTTACTGCATGTTGCACATTGGGAATATTTTATAGTGGAGTCTGAAGGTCAATAATGTGCTATATTTAATTAATTTAACTTCTGACCGGTAGCATGTTGCATCACTGGGAGGCCTTAACTGGAGGAAACCATTCGTCTCTCTCCTTGTTTTTTTACATATTCTGTTATCGCCTCTCAAATCTAAAATATTAAAGGATAATAATGATTTGTCTCGTTCAACAAAAAAATAATAACTTTTCATCTAATGGACAGTTCATCCTTTTTTCGCCCAATGCATGCAGCTTCCGAGCAGTCCAAATTGTCTTGGTATATAATAGTGAAAAATTATGATACCAATCTCCTTCCCAATTCCTCTATCTGCCATTATTTGTCGGTTTGAATGGCGCTAACAAACAACGCGGTTCCTTCAAGAACACTGAGTAATTTATACTGAATCAAGAAAATTACACGTCATTGAGGCTCGATTCATCCTAATCTAAGGTCCATTTCACCTCCTCAAAAATCATTATTTGAAAAAGTTCCTTATAATTTTTTTTCTTTAAATGATTAATTTCTAACAATTTACTATTTAGCTTCGAATGAAAAAAGATGTGATCAACCAAAAAGATTATTTATTTGTGAACCGGTTAGATATATATTAATGCTTCTTTCCTACATCGTCATTCAATGATTACCTCAGATTTGTTTAAAGTTTTTGTTTTTTTTTTTTGTAATAACAATGAAGAATTACATAAGCTAAACTGCAAAAAATAAGACCTTGCCGCCCATCTCTCGAAATTCACAAAACTTATAATATTAAAATCCACTTCAGAAGTTAATTTGACATCACATAAAAGAGAGGAAAATAAGCAAACCTAGGTCACCTAAACCTAAAATTTAGAAGACTTTAAAATCAAAATGCATGCATATATTATTTCCTCCTAATGGTATATTAGAGAAATATGCATTTGTCCGACGTTATTTTTGTTAATCTGTTTCTCTGGATTCATGGTGCCTATTACACTTTTTCATATCAAAATTCCATATCAAAATTAAAAAATAAATAAATATTGTGGTGAGGAACATTAGAAGAAAATCTAAAAGTGAAATACCATATCAAAAAAGGCCAGACAAAACAGAGGTTTTATTATATGATTCTCTATTATAGGTTGAGTCTTTCCTTTCCGATAAGATTTTTACCCATTTCTGTTTACATTTCTGTACATTTGTACATATTTATTATATATAATGCATGGTGTTGTAATTTGATGTGACCTAGCAGCAGCTAGCTCGTTTTATTAGATATAAAAGTGTAGCGTTGAAATTGCACTGATGTAAACATGTTCTAAATAATTGCAACTGGGGTCTGGGGACCTGCATTTGTATTATCCAATTGCATATTTTTTACGAGCGTATTATATTGCATAATCTAAGAATTGTGAGAATAGGATTATATTGCATCTGGATCATTGTACAACTCTGCGAACGAATTAGTTATCACAACACGTACTCTGATTATATTAATTACGAAAAAATATTCATGATTATCATGAGGTCGATCAACAAGACCATTTGGTGTTAATTTACCATGATCCAGATGGTACTAAAAACTTATGGGAACAGAATACACTAACATGTGTAAACATAATTGCAATTTCTGAAACCTTGGCCTATTCGTTTAGATTAAATATTTGTGTACTGTGGTTGTGCTCTTGTTTCCAATTAACTTACAAGCAACAAAATTAGTTCACAATGTAATAATACAACAAAAAATAATTATGGAGTCGAGAGGTTGAGGTGTCAAACATGGAATGAAGGCATCGATCAGGAGAGGGTAATATATCAGAGTTGGTGATCCAATTAAATGTGTAATCTCTAACTTGAGTTACCACAGACACATGAAAGCCTTCTTGAAGAACTCTATGAGAATAGATATTGACATTGTCTCGGTTGGTGTTTGATCTCTCTTCTCTTGGAAGGATGAACGAGGAAAGGGAGGACGTAGAGGTGGTGAACACAGAGAAGGCAATTAGATGGGTTAGGTTGGATTCAGATCGAGTCGGATTCGAATGAGTGAGACATCATATCATTGTTGGATCTTGGGTCAAGTCCAGTTGAATTTAAGTTCATTCAATTTTGACGTTTCATTATCAAATCAGGTCGGGTTTGGATCAGTTTAGCTTTGTCACAAACGAAACTTCAGAAATTATATCTAAGGCTTTGAAAAACACAGAACTTTGAAATTGTTTATGAAACATTTCTAAAACGCATAAGACATCTGAAAAAGTTGTCTAAGATGTTTCTAAGTAAAGGCACATACAAATTAACCACAATAAAACTGGACATTATCCTACAAATAAAAGATCTAAAGATCTTCTGAAAACCTTAAAAGAATTAGGTTGAGATTTGTTAACCATACTTTTAATTGTTAACACACGGGAAGACGTCAAAATTAATATTAAGAATGCACCTTTTTATCTCCCAAATTCATTGAATTTATTATTTAGAAAATCTAATGATTCAGTGATATACAATAGAATGCTTGGGTGTGTATTACGCAGCTTGGGAGGATCTGTATTCTCCCAGGTACCTGACTCAACACAATTGAAACGGATGGCCCAGATTTACTCCCAGCCGGTGCCTACTCGGGATGACATACGGGGTCAGTATTATTTATGCTTTGAGATTCGTGCTAAGTTAAAATGAACAATTTTAGACCGTCGGATTCAATTGTGTTGAGTCAGGTAACCTGATAGGATGTGAATTCCCATCGGTATGCCATACAGCACGAGTGGTGCACGACAAACGATGTGTACTCCTCAGTCTTTGTTGAAGAAACCAAGCTTTTACATGGAGGGAATCACTCTATTACATAATAATTCAACTCGAGGTAAATTCATTTTATTTTGTGTAATTAATTCAACTGCTCATTTGTATTTTAGTCATTAGTCAAACTCAATGTCCATATCTCGAGGTCTACTTCATTTGTTTAATTCAGTTGATTGATTCAGTACAGTTCAAATCGCACATCTGCAGCCAGCTGCTCATGGGTAATAAACAAAAATAGAAAATGACTCAACTAACATAGTTGTTGGATGGAGAAATAATTTTCCCCTGCTTAGGCAATAAGCTACTTAATAAGTTTTACTTGAAAAATGTGCAGCCAAGAACCATTGACTTAATTTGTCACATCTAGCTAGCCCCATAAATAGGGCAGTGCATTTAAAAAGAAAAATGTTAATATCAAACACCAATGTTTAAAGTAATATTTTTCTAAGATGAAAAGCAATTAATTGCAATGTTTATTGTAATATATCGGTAATACATGGAAATTCATAACAAGTGTGAGATTTAATCTAGCCAGTTTTTGGGTGAATAACCATGTTCTATGCTGAACACATTTTTTTTTTTGTCATATTGTTTCGTATAGTTGGTTAATTAAATTAACATATCCCAAAACGCTTCTTGGTTTGAATATATTTTTTTAAAACCTAATAGATGCGAAGTCCAAGATAAATATTGACATCGGCAGGATCAATGACTTTGATGCACGATAAAACATTAAAAATTTAAGAGACGCGTCATGGACGTTTTAGTATATCCTATCAGTGTGCAATTAAAAGGAAGATATTTTTCTAAGTTTTTTCAAAGACAAACTCTAGCTTAATTTTGTACTTTTGTACCTCTGAAATTGTTTTCTTCAAAAATAAATGTATATACAAAAGTGAAAAACGTTGAGAAAAAGAGTTTTCATAATAAAGATGAGCCGTCCATCCCAATATATATCGCCCAATTAATAGTTACTTATTTGTAATATTTAAATAAATGTTATGAACAATATTTTATTATCTATTATAAAAAAATATAACAATGTTCTAAAATACTAAAGGACAAACAAATAGTTCGGGGTCGGTTCGGCTGGGTCAAAAATTCGTAAGTCGGGAATAATTCGGGTATAATTCGAGAATGATTCAGTACCATAAGGAAAAAAAAACCCCAAAAAAAGTTTAAAAAAAATTCGCGTGTTTTTCGCATTTTATTCGCGAATAAAACGTATTATACATTTTTTGCGTTTTATTCGGTACTCGGTTCGGAAACGTCAAAAATACCAATAAAACGTAAATAATTAATGAATTTTTCTTGAATCATGTTATGTAAAATAGAGGTGCAATGTACACTCCGATGAATTCGTGTACATTAAATTTTATTACAATCCTGGATGTTGGATAGTCTCCCTAATTAATAGCACATGGGCGGGTTCGCCGATGTCTCCACACCAGCCACCATGACAATCAAGACTGTATATTGATGAAGAACAGAGGGCAGAACTCGAGTCTTGAAGAGCAGTTGGATTTAATAAACAATTTTTTTTTAATTTGTCTGAAAATAGATCGATCATATTTTTTTTAAATATTAATGACCGAATTAATGGTTCAGTTTACTTTTTTTTCATACTGGTGACTCAAAAAAATTAAGAAGGCAGGTAACTAAATGATTGCTACAGTCTACTTGGGATTTCAAAATTCCAATCCACAAACTATTCATTTTAAAATCTAAAATAATAGCAATCGGGGTGGATCTGAACCAATCAATGATTTTGGTCTAGGATAGAAGGCAAAATCTGTGTGTCTAGTCATGTAGAAGTGTGAACAAGAGGAAACCGAACTATTGATTCGGTCATCGGTTATCTGGACTGAATTATTGATTATATCTTACTATTTTAGAAAAAAATAATTAATATGTTTGCTGTCAAATCGGTGTTTAATATTCTAAATATAAAAAAAATGTTCAATTGGAGTCATTTTCTCTTTGCAACTTTCAAGATGCGTGCTCTCTATTCTTTTTTCTTTTTAGGAAAAATAAAGATCATGTCCATATTTGATTGATAACTGCGGTTATAAAAGTTTTTTCAGCTGCATGTCTAAATAAACACAAGGAGCTCAAACATTTTATCGCTGATTCAAACGGAGTAATATAAACGGAGTAATATAAACGGAGTAATATAATTTATCGCTAATTGGATTGCCTAAAAGTATTACAATTTATATATGTATTTTTATTTGTGTTGTATATAATTTTTTTATAAGAGGTTTCAACATATTTTTATTTTTAAGTCTTTATCGTGTCTTTCTTTTTGTAATTTTTTAATAACAAAAATTTTAAAATTCTCTGTTAAAATAAATGGTAGATGTGATAGCATATTATTTTCTCTACATATAAATATACAAATTATCACTTTTCGGTTTTATTATTGTGAGGAGAGTTCAAATGTTTTCATTTTTTCTGTCTTCATTATACCTTTGTCTTTTAAATGTTAATAACTTAAAAGTTAAAACTCAAATATCAAAATAAACTGTTATATTTGATCTATATCAAATTCTCCATGGACACATAAAAGTATACGACATTTCGACTTTGTTTTGATTGGTATCAAGTGTTTCAAAAAATACATTCATATGGATAAATTATTGACGATGATTTTTCAATCTGTTAATTTTTATGAAATCTAAATCGAAAAGTCATGAAATTTTGATGCTTTGTTGAGGAAATTATATAGATCACATCTAACGGATCTATTTTGACGGGTACGCATATTGACACCACACACATTTATATTAACACAACATCTTTAAAAAAACTTAATGTATGGACAATTTTAACCCTCCTTAAATGTGTTTCTAACTACCATATTTTTTCATAATGTAATTAATATAGTGACCATTAATTAAATTATTTGATTTCCATAATTGCTAGATTTGTTTTTCCTTTTTTATTTTATTTTATATTGAGGTAATATTTTTCTGCTTCATTTTTTTCTCGTAGAAATATAGATAGCTACAAAATTTATACGTACATTAATTCAATGGAAATTTCAAGCACCGAGCCATCAACTTCCACTCAAACACACCAATTATACGACTAAATAGATCTAAGATATTAAGGTCAAAAAAGAAAAATAATTTAAATAATTCAAGCTCAACTCGACAAGATCCATCATATTTTGAGATTGTCGAGTCTTCACATCAAGGCAGACCTTCTAATAGAATCACCTCATATAATACCATTGATCTGATTATATTGCCTGACGTCACAAATTATTAAGGTCAGTTTATTCTTACAATATTTTGATTGAAAACAATATAATAAGTTTGTTATTTATTGACCGGACTTTTTCTTTGTAGCATTAATGGAGAAAACAAACTAATGAGCTATCATCAATTTGGATGGACTTTTTTCCAATATGATTTTGAGAATTTCTGGAATATTTTATCAATTTCAGTTTAATGCAAGCAATTTATTAATTTTAGCATGATTGATGTATTTTTAATTTATTATTTTAATCATAAGTTGAATATCAAAATTAGTCATCATAATTTACATTAAATATATTTTTTATATAAGTAATCATGTCGTTTTTAGTGATTTTTGCGCAAAGATAAAATGTTAATTGATAAAAAAAATTATAGTAAATTGTTAAAAAAATTGTGAAGTTGTATAAAATAAAATCAATATATACAATGATGATAGATTTTAATAATATAATGAAATCATTAACTGTTGTAGTTCACCTTAAATAAATCTTAAAGATTCAATGAAATAAATAAAGAATATTAATTATGTGAATCTAAACTCTAAGGAAATAAATTAAATCATATAATACTATATGACAGAGAAACAAATTTTTAAACAAAATAACATATTTATAAAATATAACATTTAAGGAAAAAAGTTATGTGGTAATATATGAGAGAGAATTCATTTCCAAAGGAAACACTTAATGAAGGGTAAAATTGTCTATATAGTAAAATATTTTGATTATGTTGTGTTAATAAAAAAATTGGTAGTTTAAATATCATCATCCTATTTTGACATATAACTATTTTTCTCTTAAGAAAGATTTTATTTCGTCACGTCTAACACCATTTTATATTGATTTATGAGTTTTGAATTTAAGTACTAAAGTTTAAGAATTGAGACATTTAAACACTTCTCATGTTTTGGATATTAAGATTAGACTAATTAGATTAGACGAAATAAAATCTTTGTTAAGAGAATATTTTCGTGTTTAGGTTCTTTTTTATTTCCAAATACTCAGATCTATTGAAATACCCCTCCTTGGCTAATAAAATAAAAGAATTTTTTTTATTCAGTAATAAAATCTATCTTGTCATTATATATAGTATAGACAAAAAAACACCATCGATCTAGAAGAAACACAGTAACAACACACTAGTTTTTCTCTAAAAAAAAGGATGGAGTATACGAACTAGGAAGGCTAACAAGTTCAAATAATTTATTGTACATAATTATTATTATGCATCTTGATATGTTGTCGTTTTTTTAGGTTACAAAGGAGCAGGTAGAGATTTTTTTTTGAGATATAAACGGTAGGGTTCAAATTTATACCGATGTGACTCTGTTCTAAATAATTCCAACCGAGTACCATTATTTTTATATGTCCAATTGCATATTTTCTACAAGGTTATTAAACGTCATCTATGACTTGTGAGATTAGGTTTAATTATAAAAAACTCTATACGCACAACTCTTAGAACGAACTATTTATAACAATACTCTGAATGTGGGGATCGCTCTTATTGCAATGAACTTACGTACAACATCATTAGTTTACAATGTAATAATTCGACAAAAAATAATTACAAATAAAAAGAACTTTTTTTAAGTTATTAGGGACAAAAAGATAAAGAGTTCCCAACTTTCTACACCTAGATCCACGACGGATTTGTTAGGGTTAATTGTAGGGGATGTAAACCTACGAACAAACATTACTTTGGAAAACGCATCTGCAATGGGTTATGGGTCAGGTCTCAAAGCAAGCGTTCTCTAGTTTTGTAAAATATAATAATTCCGCATTTCTAGGTACATGTACCAACTAATATAAATGGGGAGTACATTTGGATTCAATATGTAGCGCTTCCATCTTCGATTTGAGATACATGTGTGCTGCTTTAATATTTGTGTGTGTCCAGCTCGAACGCATCTGCAAATTAATCGAACGGAAGCCATGTCCGCCATGTCCATCGAACCAAAATTATGTTTGATGGGCATGACATCAACTCTGCTTCCATATAATTATGTCTGAAAACAAAGCCCGGAGGAGAGGAATTATGGCCTTGATTCAGTTATATCATTGAAATTTGTAATAATGTTACTATTTTAGGCTTTTCGCAATAACCAAGAAATTCGGAGTATTTTGCATTTACGACCTGGTTCTATCAATTTTGTTCGTTCTCGTTAATTACCATTATTTATTCTCTACCCATGCTTATAGCTTGTCTCCACGCTCTATAATGAGTCCACTACTTATCTTTTCATTTATGTTTGTGTACGGGGCTAGATGGGCTTGGCGCAACGTGGTTCTCTATTTTATTTACAAGTGGGTTTGGCGCAACATGGTTCTAAATTGCTTATTAAATCCAACTGCTCTTGAAGACTCGAGTTCTGCCCTCTGTTCTTAATCAATATACAGTCTTGATTGTCATGGTGGTTGTGTGGAGACATCGGCGAACCCACCCATGTGCTATTAATTAGGGAGACACTATCCAACATCCTGGATTGTAATAAAATTTAATGTACAGGAATTCAACGGAGTGTACATTTCATCTCTATTTTACATAGTGACATGATTCGCGAAAAATTCATGAATTATTTACATTTTATTCATATTTTTGACGTTTCCGAACCGAGTACCGAATAAAACGCAAAAAACCTATAATACGTTTTATTCTCGAATAAAATGCGAAAAACACGCGAATTTTTTTTTTAAACTTTTTTTGGGTTTTTTTTTTTCCTTATGGTACTGAATTATTCTCGAATTATACCCGAATTATTTCCGAATTACGAATTTTTGACCCCGCCGAACCGAACCCGAACTATTCGTTTGTCATTTAGTATTTTAGAACATTGTTATATTTTTTCATAATAAATTATAAAATATTGTTCATAACATTTATTTAAATATTACAAATAAGTAACTATTAATTGGGCGATATATAGTGGGATGGACGACTCATGTTTCTTATGAAAACTCTTTTTCTCAACGTTTTTCACTTTTGTATATACATTTATTTTTGAAGAAAACAATTTCAGAGGTACAAAAGTACAAAATTAAGCTAGAGTTTTTCTTTGAAAAAACTTAGAAAAATATATATCTTCCTTTTAATTGCACACTGATAGGATATACTCAAACGTCCATGACGCGTCTCTTAAATTTTTAATGTTTTATCGTGCATCAAAGTCATTGATCCTGCCGATGTCTCTATTTATCTTGGACTTCGCATCTATTAGGTTTTTAAAAAATATATCCAAACCAAGAAACGTTTTGGAATATGTTAATTTAATTAATCAACTACGAAACAATATGATAAAGAAAAATGTGTTCAGTATAGAACATGGTTATTCACCCAAAAACTGGCTAGATTAAATCTCACACTTGTTATGAATTTCCATGTATTACCGATATATTACAATAAACATTGCAATTAATTGCTTTTTATCTTAGAAAAATATAACTTTAAACATTGGTGTTTGATATTAACATTTTTCTTTTTAAATGCACTGCCCTATTTATGGGGCTAGCTAGATGTGACAAATTAACTCAATGGTTCTTGGCTGCACATTTTTCAAGTAAAACTTATTAAGTAGCTTATTGCGTAAGAAGGGGAAAATTATTTCTCCATCCAACAACTATGTTCGTTGAGTCATTTTCTATTTTTGTTTATTACCCACAAGCAGCTGGCTGCAGATGTGCGATTTGAACTGGACTGAATCAATCAACTGAATTAAACAAATGAAGTAGACCTCGAGATATGGGCATTGAGTTTGACTAATGACTTAAATACAAATGAGCAGTTGAATTCATTACACAAAATAAAATGAATTTACCTCGAGTTGAATTATTATGTAATAGAATGATTCCCTCCATGTAAAAGCTTGGTTTCTTCCACAAAGACTAAGGAGTACACATCGTTTGTCGTGCACCACGCGTGCTGTATGGCATACAGATGGGAATTCACATCCTCTCAGGTTACCTGACTCAACACAATTGAATCGGACAGTCTAAAACTGTTCATTTTCACGTAGCACGAATATCAAAGCATAAATAATACTGACCCCCTATGTCATCCCGAGTAGGCACCGGCTGGAAGTAAATCTGGGCCATCTGTTTCAATTGTGTTTAGTCAGGTACCTGGGAGGATACGGATCCCCAAGCTGCATAATACACAACCAAGCATTCTATTGTATATCACTGAATCATTAGATTTTCTAGATAATAAATTCAATGAATTTGGGAGAGAAAAAGGTGCATTCTTAATATTAATTTTGACGTCTTCCCGTGTGTTAACAGTTAAAAGTATGGTTAACAAATCCCAACCTAATTCTGTTGAGGTTTTCAGAAGATCTTTAGATCTTTTATTTGTAGGATAATGTCCAGTTTTATTATGGTTAATTTGTATGTGCCTTTACTTAGAAACATCTTAGACAACTTTTTCAGATGTCTCATGCGTTTTAGAAATGTTTCATAAACAATTTCAAAGTTCTGTGTTTTTCAAAGCCTTAGATATAATTTCTGAAGTTTCGTTTGCGACAAAGCTAAACTGATCCAAAATCCGACCTGATTTGATAATGAAACGTCAAAATTGAATGAACTTAAATTCAATCGGACTTGACCCAAGATCCAACAATGATATGATATCTAACTCATTCGAATCCGACTCGATCTGAATCCAACCTAACCCATCTAATTGCATTCTCTGTGTTCACCACCTCTACCTCCTCCCTTTCCTCGTTCATCCTTCCAAGAGGAGAGAGATCAAACACCAACCGAGACAATGTCAATATCAATTCTCATAGAGTGCTTCAAGAAGGCTTTCATGTGTCTGTGGTAACTCAAGTTAGAGATTACACATTTAATTGGATCACCAACTCTGATATATTACCCTCTCCTGATCGATGCCTTCATTCCATGTTTGACACCTCAACCTCTCGACTCCATAATTATTTTTTGTTGTATTATTACATTGTGAACTAATGTTGTTGCTTGTAAGTTCATTGGAAACAAGAGCACAACCACAGTACCATAAATATTTAATCTACACGAATAGGCCAAGGTTTCATAAATTGCAATTATGTTTACACATGTTAGTGTATTCTGTTCCCATAAGTTTTTAGTACCATCTGGATAATTGTAAATTAACACTAAATGGTCTTGTTGATCGACCTCATTAGGGCTGCAAACGAACCGAACTGAATCGAACTTAAGTCCAGTATTTGTTTGGTTTGAATTAAATTCGAACTAAGTTTGGTTTGAATTAATTTCGAACGAACTCAACTTTGCAAATGAATATAAAAGCGCATTTGAAAATGGAACCATTACAGCAGCCTACCTTGAAGTTCCTTACCTCCGAGTTTTCTTATCGCAATATGACAAATACACAGTGACTAACGAGACGCTACCCGACTTGTCTCGTGCCTACCGCTCTTCGATCATGAATTGCTTTATTTCGAACGAACTCAATTTCGAATCGAATTTTTTACGAACTAAATTTCGAACTTTTACTAACTTTGTTACGACTTACGAGTTATAACTTATGGCTGGGCCATAGTTTGAAATTACAGCACTTCAATAAAAACTCAGGCATTCTGAATTATAATTACACAGTACACCAAAGTTGGAAATCAAAGTTCATTACAAATACCAAAATTTATATCAAACACCAAAGTTTAGTACAATCGATCAAAGTTCAATACAATCACAGTATCCAAAGTTTAACATAATCAGAGTGTTGTGTAAACTAGTTCGTTCGTCGCAGAGTTGTACGTACAGAATATTTCATAAATAATCCTATTCTCACAATTCTTAGATAATGCAATATAATACGCTCGTAAAAAAATATGCAATTGGATAATAGAAAATGCAGGTCCCTAGACCCCAGTTGAAATTATTTAGAACATGTTCACATCAGTGCAATTTCAACGCTACACTTTTATAACTAAAAAAAGGAGCAAGCTGCTGCTTGGTCACATCAAATTACGACACCATGCATTATATATAATAAATATGTAAAAAAATATGCAATTGGATAATACAAATGCAGGTTCCCCAGACCCCAGTTGCAATTATTTAGAACATGTCACATCAGTGTAATTTCAATGCTACACTTTTATAACTAGAAAAACGAGCAAGCTGCTGCTTGGTCACATCAAATTACGACACCATGCATTATATATAATAAATATGTAAAATAATATGCAATTGGATAATACAAATGCAGGTTCCCCAGACCCCAGTTGCACTTATTTAGAACATGTTCACATCAGTGCAATTTGAACGCTACAATTTTATAACTAAAAAAACGAGCAAGCTGCTGCTTGGTCACATCGAATTACGACACTATGCATTATATATAAAAATGTATACAAATGCAAACAGAAATTGGTAAAAATCTTATCGGAAAGGAAAGACTCAACCTACTAATAAAGGTAGCAGGGCTGAACTAACACTGGGGATTCGAAAAAGCGACTAGACAGACGATAAGAAAACCTCTGTTTTGTCTGGCCTTTTTTTTTTTTGAATTTTGATATGGTATTTCACTTTTAGATTTTCTTCTGATGTTCTTCACCACAATATTTAATTATTTGTTGATCTTTTACATTAGAAATCATTCCATTGATTTGATAAAAAGACAAAATAGTCAAATTACAGACAAATTATCTTCAAATTGTTCCAATTAACCTTATTACTAAATATACAAAAACAAAGAAAATAACTAATTTATCTTATAAATACATAATAGTAAACATTGCTTTAAGTATTCATTATTATTTTAATTTACTAAAGGAGAGAACCGTAGATTTTTTTTTTTTTTGGAAGTCTAGTTTAAACTGAAGCACAAGATAAAAACTGTCATAAATCCATAAGATGTGGGAAAGAGACATAGTATCCGAAAGTATCATGCTTGATACATCTTTGGATTGTTTTTAAAAAAAATTCAAATAAGACAGAACATTTATGGACCTGTGACAAAGTCAATAGTTATTGGTTGTGCATTTTTTAAATAGAACTTATTTAAGTATTTTAATTGGTAAGAAAAGGAAGATTATTTCCCCATCCAACAACTCTGTTTGTTAAGCCATTTTCTATTCTTGATTAGTACACTTGACCAGCTGGCTCCAGATATGCAATCAGAGCTAGACGGAATCAAGTGAATTAAACAAATAGAGTAGACCTCGAGATCTGGGCATTGAGTTTGACTAATAAATTAAATACAAATTAATGAGCTGTTGGCGGTGCTCGATGAGGCCTGATCAACTATATTATATCAAGTAATTTAACGAATTAATTACGCAAAATAATGAATGCACCCCAATGTGGTAGAATTATTCCCTCTCCATGTGAATGCGTGGTTTCTTCCATGAACACGGAGGAGCTGACATTGTTTAGCGCCTAGCACCCTAAACAATGAATTTTTTTTTTTTGTTAAATTTGGGCACTACGGATTTATAACGATCAAACGGTCCTGCACCCAAGCTGTCTTTTGTATATCCCAAAATTATGAGATTTTTTAGTTTATATATTCAATGAATTTGGGGCAGAGAAAAAGGTGCTTTCTTAATTGTTTATTTATAATTTGACGTCATCCAAGCTCGTCTTAACAATTCAAGTATGGTTAGCAATTAGCAAATCCAAACCTAATTCTTTGGAGGTTTTCAAACGATTTTTAGATCTACAATTTACAGCACAATGTCCAGTATTATTACAGTTAATTTGTATGTGCCTTTAGAAACGTTTTAGACATGTTTTTCAGATGCCTTGTGGGTTTTAGAAATGTTTCATGAACAATTTCGTTGGCGGAAAAGCTAAACTGATCCAAATTGGATCTAATTTGAAACTGAAACGTAAATATTGATTATTGAATGAATAGCTGAAAGTCAATTATGTCGACCCAAAATCCAACAAAGATATGATATCTAACTCATGCGAACTCGACTCGACTAGATCTAAATCAATTTCTGGCAACTTTTTCGGATCCGAAGTCGTCAAACGATGGCAGTTTGCCACCTGTACCTCCTCACTTTAATTTAGTTGGGTTAATAATTTTCCTTTTATTTATTTTTCAACTCGTTGAAGAGAATAACGATGTATACATGTTTTACATCTATTTCAGTTAAATTTAATTTCAGTTGAATAATATTTTATTTTTAGTTAATATTTTACGACTGTTTGCTTTCTTAACTAATAGGGTCTATTGTCTTATTTATTTGTTGTCTAATTTCTAATTTTTTTTAATAAAGAATAAAATGAGTACTTTATAAATTTTTTGTAGTGAGTATTATTAAAGAAAGACAATAATTGAATAAATTTGTGAGTTTTTTTCAAATTTGAAAGGCTAGATATGATATTATGAATTTCACAGGACAAATAAATAATTTTTAAATTTTAGGAGTATACATGAAATTCTCCCTAGAATTAAATGGTCATGAGTTGAACCCGCCCATGTGTTACACATGTTTTCTACGAAGACAATCTCATGTGCCGGAATGCCAAAAAATTATTTATACCATTTAAAAAAAAAAAACCAAGACACCTCAAAATATGGGGAATTCCATATCTACCCGGGCCGCCAAGCCAATCTGCGGCTCCATTCTTGAGGGGCTGCAGATTGGTTTGGAGGTCCCCCAAGAATGGAATGCAGACTGGCTTGGCGGTCTGGGTAGATGTGAAATTCATCCACAATAAGAGTGTTTTGGTTTCTTTTTTATTATGGTATAAATAAAAATTTCAGGCCGGATTGTAAATAGAATTTCATTTACTTCAGTTCAACCGAGCTAGGGGAACACTCCAACGAACATCTTTATTTTCCAAATTATAGTTAATACATGAGTAGAACTAGGATGTTCTTAAGTATATTAAGTTTTTCTGTAAACTCAACTCTAAAATTTATCGGATTAACTTCACATTGACAAATCTGAACCATTGAAATTCATCTATCTTAGAAGTGATGCGTCTACATTTAAAAAATTTAAACTTTCGAATTAATTTAGTACAAAGTCAAGCGGTCAAAATTAGAAGGTTCATAAATTAATTTTAATGCATTTATTTTTTTATTGTTTTTTGACCGTTTGACTCTATACAATATTAGTTCGAAAAATTTAAAAAAATTGTATGTAAACGCATCACTCGTAAGGTAGATGGGTTTCAACAATTCGGATTCGTCACTTGAAGTTAATTCGATATATTTTAGAGTTGAATTCACTAAAATGCTTGGTGAACTTAGGAACACCATAATTCAACTCTTAATAAATTGTTCTTAATATTTAGTTAGATTTTACAAATAAATATAACTATTAATTAAAAAAATATTTATCAACCATAAACCTTTAAAAATATACAAAATGGCAAAAGTGTAATAGGTATAGCTATATAGAACATTAATTAGGAAAGGTACCACTGGTACACTAATTCTAACTGTTGAAACAAGATAGTAATATATATAGAGGATCCATAACTGTAAACAATACAACTCAAGAATACAAAAATTTTATTTCTCCTCAGCTTTGCAATTCTTTACAAAAAATAACATGGTATCATAGCGCCAAGTTCAGTGACCGCAAAAACAATAACAGAAAAATCAACAAAGAGCAAAATGGCTCAAGAGGGGCAACACGAGGCTACCAATAATACCTCCAAGCTCACTAATACTCTGCTCAATGACAAGAATTATTTGTCATGGGTAAAGGCTGCATCTAGAGCGCTCAGCGGTCGAGAGATGTGAGAATACATCACAGAAGAAAACAAAGAGCCCAAAGTCACAAACCCTGATTTCCCGACCGAAACTGAAAAAAGGCAGCCAAGAAATGGAAAACCCAAAATGACAAAATCATAACTTGGCTCATGAATTCCATGGAGCCATCCATTTCGGATCTCTTTCTCCTCTTTGACACAGCTTTTGAACTATATGACACCGTGAAAGCCATGTACGGGCAAGAGAATAATTACTCCGTATCTATCAACTCAAACAAGAAATCCAACAAGAAAAGCAAGGCACGAGAAAGCATATAGAGTACCTTGGTGCTCTTCAAAAGAAAAAGACGAGCTACAATCGTATCGGTTGCCAACCACTGACTTGACCATAATAAAAAAATGAGAAGAAGAAGATGACATATTCGAGTACCTTGCGGGATTAAACCCTAGCTATGAGGCCGTACGAGCTCAAATCATGAACACCATTCCGCTTCCGTCATACTCTCAAATCAAGAACATGATCCAATAAGAAGAGAGAAGAAGAGAGGCCATGGGTGGTCCACAAGTCACTACCGAAGAGGGCCAAAAAAACTAATTTCCCAAATTTTGGCCAAACCCTAGCTCTCAAAATCACTCAAATCACAACGAAATTGAGAGATGCACGCACTGTAAAAAAGAGGGGCATACACATGAGAAATGTTGGTTTCTTCATCCCCATCTAAAACCGAAACATTGGAAAGGGAAGAGCTCCGCTGGAACGAAGAGAAAAAGAAAGAGAAAGGAAGAGAGACACGTGGGGGGTTCTCCACATAGATCGGACACAAATCACATTTTAATAAACCGGGTCCGAATGGGTCTGGGGCTGGATTTTTCGCTAGCGGGTCAGGGTCAGGCGATAACGGGTCAGCTGAGGCAGCGGATCAATTGCAGTCACTATTTCAGCAGATGTCCGTGTTGCTAGCCAAACAAAATCATTCTTTTTCTGGTATCTCTTCACACTCAAAAGATTTAAATTTGTTAGATAAAATAATTATTGATAGTGGAGCTACGGACCATATGTTTGGCAACCAAGCACTTTTAACAAATTTAGACATGACCAAAATTGACCAATTTGTCTTGGTAGCTAATTGTATGAAGGCTAAAATAAA
This sequence comes from Carex parvula, assembly GCA_025461045.1. Taxonomy (NCBI): domain Eukaryota; kingdom Viridiplantae; phylum Streptophyta; class Magnoliopsida; order Poales; family Cyperaceae; genus Carex; species Carex parvula. The sequence continues at coordinate 525,600 of JAJGRW010000801.1, forward strand.
TGGTATAGGTGAAACTATATTTTGTAACAAAAAAAATCTTTAACATGCTATATTTGGATACTTTTCCTATAAACTTACTTTTGGTTTAAAAATTAACACAAGAATTAGATTGTGATGTAATTTTTTCTTGCAAAATTGTTGTATTTAGGACCGAGAAACCCGGACAAAGATTGGTGAATGATTTCTTGACAATGAACACTATTTTTTGAACTCAAAAAATTATTTTTGTGCTTCTGCTAAATCCATTGATGGCCTTTGGCATAGAAGATTTGGGCATCCCTCCGACAAGATTTTAAATTATATTTTGGATTGTAAAAATTTAAATTGTACTAATTGTGAAGTTTGTAAGTTGGCAAAACAAACAAAATTTCTTTTTTCTCATTCCATTAGCAAAAGTGAAGCTATGCTTGATTTAATTCATTCGGATGTATGGGGACCAGCCCTAATTGAGTCATATAATGGAATCAAATATTTTGTTATTTTTATCGATAATTTTTCAAGAACCACTTGGTTACATTTACTCAAATCAAAAAATGAAATTTTTTAGTAGCTTGAAAGAATTTTTTTGTCTCATAGAAAATCAATTTAATGCCAAACTAAAAATATTTAGATCGGATAATGGAACAGAATTTGTAAACAAAAGTTTTACAACTTTTTTTAAAGAAAAATGAATTATACATCAAACTACTTGTATCAATACACCTAATAGGTCCATGTGCCTATGGCCCTTAATAAACTCGAATTTGGCCCATAAATGACTCGGGATTGGGACCCTGCAAAGGGCCAACCCGAGGTAATAGCAAAACAAGGCCCTTAATACGGCTGCGACCCAAGAGCAGCTCAGGACTCAGACCCCTTCCCGGGGCCAGCCCGAGATCGAAGGCATTTACTTGTATAATTTATTTATTTTATATAAAAAAGTTTCTTTTTTATGTATAAACATATTCAAACATCATACGATATGCGATTTGTACTGCACATGTTTATATTACCAATAGACCCACTCATTCTTACCTATACATATAACTGGATCCTCTCTATTACACGCTGGTACGAGTAGGGGTGTCAACGGGTACGGTACGGGTTGGGTGGAGGCATTTTCATACTCATACCCATTAAAATTGCTCTTACCTATACCCTACCCTTACCCATTAAAAATTAACCTTACCCTACCCTATCCTTACCCGTTAATATTATCGGGTAACGAAATAGTAGCGGGTGAATAACGAATAAGACTAATATAATAATTAATTTTATTATATTTTACGAATAACAGATCAAAACTCATTATGTTTTACAAATTATATTATACTCATTACATAAGATAACCATTTAAATTGTTTTTTCACTAATATAATTTTTTATTGCAAAATTTGAAATTAATTTATAATAATTAATTTTATTATATTTCACGAATAAAAGATCAAAACTCATTCTGTTTAAATTATATTTTACTTATTACATAAGATAACTATTTAAATTGTTTTTTCACTAATTATAATTTTTTATTGCAAAATTTGAAATTAATTTGAAAACAAAATTGAGTCATAGCCACCGTGAAGATTAAAGTGGAAATGTGACTATGTGAGCCAGATTCTTACAAAATTTATATTTCATTCTTACGAATGAGTAAAATGGCAAGAAAACGAAGAGGGAAGGAAAAATATATCAAAGATATAAACCTGGCGTGCTGGAATAGAAAGACGTAATTTAGGACATTTAAATAGAAGAGTAAATCTAGATGCACTGGAAATTGAATTGAATATCAATAATTTTAGATTTTATAATCCTATAGGGTAACGGGTACGAAACCCATACCCTTACTCATTTAGTTAACGAAAAAAAATTCTTACCCATATCCATACCCAATAAGCTAACGAAAAATACCCATACTCGCCTTATCAAATATGATACACTCTAGTTTTACTTGTATAATTGATTTATTTTATATAAAAGAAGTTTCTTTTTTTAAGTATAAACATATTCAAACATCATACGATATGCGATTTGTATTGCACATGTTTATATTACCAATAGACCCACTCATTCTTACCTGTACATACATTCATAAAAAAAATTAAAAAGTAACAACATTGACTATGAAAATAAAATATAAATAAACTTATGAATGGATGAATAAGGGATAACCCTAAAAACGAAGCGCAAGGGAAGGGAGGCGTTTGTGAAAATGGCGACGCCAAGCCTTAACCTCCCTCTCATTGATCTCTCCAGCACAGACCGGGCAGCTACCGCCAAATCTATCCGCCAAGTACATCTTATATTTTTTCTTCCTTTTCCTTTTCGTCTGTTCTTTGCTTTCTTTCTTCAATTAACTACGAATTTCTCAGGCATGCGTCGAGCATGGTTTCTTCTACCTCCTAAACCATGGAATCAACGATTTTGTTGTAAATAGTATGTTTAGAGAGAGCAAGAAGTTATTTGATTTGCCTCTGAGTGAGAAGATGAAACTGGAGAAAGACAAAACCAATCGTGGTTATACACCTCCTTATGCTCAGACTCATGATCTTTCTTCCAAATTTAAAGGTTTATGACACAACCTTTTTCTAATCAATCTTTCAGAAAGGAAAGTAAAGGACAAGTAAAGAAGGAAGCTTACTTAAATTCATTTTTCTTTTTTTAGTTGCTCACATTTGCTATACTACCAGCCAACAAAGTAAATGCTGGTAATGGCATTGTAAGGGAAAATTAAGCAAATGTGACCAAACCTAATAAAAACATGTTTTCAAAATGGTCCTAGTGAACTGATAACAATGGACAGAAGGAAAAGTTTCAATTTAGATAGTAGATCATACCAAAAAGTATGTCAAATTAGATGTGGAAATAAAAGCCATTACTTAAGCAGGTAATGTTTTTGTAGGTGATCTCAAGGAAGGTTTCTATATCGGTCCCATTAAAGATAGAAATTCACCAAATCAATGGCCGGCAAAAGGTAAATTAATTTTTGAGGAATGGTTTTGCTCGTCTGGAGTAAAATCGCTCTAGGCTCGCGTACTAACACCATGTATCTATTTAAAAATAAGAAAACTGCATTAGTTGTCAAGTATATAAAATTATCCCCTTTTCTAATTATTAACCACGAAACACCACCGGCCTATTTTTATTGACCATAACTCTAGTATTTGATGGCCCTTGAACTATATCTTTGATTCAAATGAGTTCTTGAACTTTTCTTTATTCAAACAGTCCCCTGAACTTATTACTTTGCTGAAATCCAGCTGTTCCGTTAGTTAAATGTTAGCTCTATTGTTATTATGCTGATGTGTTGCTCTGCTCAGGTGACTTTATCTCTCCCAAACAAAACTCTTCTGTAAATTAGAAAAAATATAGCAAAACCAATCATGTCTCCTTTTCCTTTCTTCCTTTCTAATCAAACAAGATCAAAATTAGCTAATTAATTTCTATAACTGTGAAAGCAATATGACCTCATGGTGGCACGATGCGTCGAAATAGTGCACAAGGAAATCTCAAACTGCAAAACTGGAATAGCGGACAAGTTAGTGTTTATATACCATAGGACTTTGTCCTCTTGGATGTCGCTAGATAGCAAACTTCTCTAGTTAACTAATTATGGTTGATCTCTTCTCTTGTGCAAACTTGATTAGCTGGATAGACGAGCACGAGAAGAATCCCCCATGATGCTAACAAGCCCTAGTATGGCTGAGCACTCTTCTCTAATTAGTAATTACTAAAATAATTCAGATTACCTTTACCAAACGGCGAATCCTAATCAAACTGGTCCATAGTTCTAGAAGTGTGATAATACCTTTTGCCAATTTTGACCAATTTTTAGAAGAGGCACATGTAATTGAAACTGAAAAGTTGTCTCTAGAGGCTTCGTTTTGAATGGTTTTTGGAGCTCGGAAGCTAATAAACCCTTTCCCAATGATGCAATTTGTTGTTAAAGCAAAATTGCAAAAGAAACTATGTATAAGCTAGCTACAGCTAACATAGAAGATGGATTTTGCGTGTACTGCTTGTTCTTGATCGATCCTTTGCATGATAGTTATAGTTCATTTCTTTTATTTCCCCAAATGATAATCTCTCTGAGAACTGTACTTGAAACTCTTTAGTAATGCAAATTATATTTTGCAAAAGGAGGGGACAATTAAACCACGGGAGAAGAAACCTGGAAAAGTTGGAGTGGACCCGATGAATTTTTCATTTTGAGCAAGACAAAGGCAGGAAGACCAGTGTTAGCAAAATAACGGAACAATTAACTTTTGATAACGGAAAGGCTGGATTTAGCCAAAGTTCAAGGGGTCATATGAATAAAAAAAAGTCAACCCATTTGAACCAGCACAAGAGTTCGAGGGGCCGAAAAAGACCTTTCTCTTAAAAAATCCTATTTCAACTATGAATTACCTTCTTTAATCAAAGTGAAGACACATTGCAAGTAGTTTGCCTGGTCAGTGATTCAGTGTTTGTTAAGATTACAAGCTACAAATTATGACTTAATAGTAAAGAATTTTCACTTTACTCTTTAACCTATTTGTAATTTCCTCCATACTATGTTATAGAAAGCCTGCCAGCTTGGAGAGAGACAATGGAATCATATTATGAAAAAACTATGTAAGTTTCCAATATGTTGTGATTAAATCAGCGGTTTCAACAAGTATAGTTTAAGTCAAGTCTTGTACTATTATGACAATTTCATACAGGACCCTTCATAGTATTTTAATATTTCCAATGATTTAATCGATCATTTTAGCACATGTTCATTTCTTAACTGAGGATATTTTAAAAGAACATTAAATAAATGGCTGAAACCCGTGCTTTAGAGCACTTGTTTAGTCCTTCCAAAATTAGAATATTTCAGTTAGCCCAAGATTTTGTTAAAGCATCCAGATGCTATTGTAGATTTTGTAGCATTGTATGATAACCATGGTTTCCCTTTCTTCATAGGAATGTTTGTTCAAGATTAATTTCCTTGATTGCCCTTGCATTGAACCTTGATGAAAATTACTTCACGAAAATAGGTGCTTTGGACCCTCCAAAGGCAATGCTTCGTCTACTACACTACCCAGGTAATACCTTTAAATTATTGTCATGTACAACACAGAGTGTTTTTTATCTTATTGTGGCCATTAATTGAAGTTGACTTGCCAAAACCTTTTAGGTGAGATCTCTGAATCTGATAAGGGTAACTATGGTGCATCAGCTCACTCTGACTTTGGTATGATCACTCTTTTGGTCACAGATGGTGTACCTGGTTTACAGGTTGGACTTCTTTCTTGATTTAAATGGAAACATGGTTTCTTTCTATTTCTTATAAATTCTGTAGCCCACCTGAAGAAATCAGCTCCTCCTGCTTTTTTATGTTGTTTTTTATTATGTTGTTTTTCTGTGTCATTTGGGCATAGAGTTCATCATTTGTACATTTCATATTGGTTGTGGTGTTTTCAATGTAATATACTTTTATTTATATGAAATTTATTTTAGAATTTAATGCTTCAGATATTCTTATCTTTGACTTTATTTAATGGAAACATGCAGATTTGTAGAGAAAAGGATAGGTATCCCCAGCTGTGGGAAGATGTTCGTCATGTTGAGGGGTAAGCTGTCATATAAATTTCATGGTACAAATCATGGCTGGTATCAGTATGTACAGTCTGGTATTGAATTGCAACAACCTATCGCTACATTTTTATCTCTCTTCTATTAATTGTATTTTCTTGATTGATTTTCATTAAGCTGTTGTCTGATGTCTGGTAAGAGCTAGTAGTATGGTATAATACCAGTTTTGAGAGACCTTCATTTAGTCATTGGCCATGTTATTGTGTTCAAGCATCACTTAGGCTTTTGGGAAACCTTGGTTAAGTTTGGATCAACCTTAATTTCAATCAGTACTGAAATTTCACTTGGTGCATTCAGAAACTTTCTCCTGTTAATAATTTAATGTATTATTTTGCAGAGCACTTATTGTAAATATTGGGGATCTGATGGAGAGATGGACCAACTGTACTTTTAGGTTAGTTATGTCACTTTGTATACACTAAAACCTTGTACTTGCACTGTGATTATCCTTGTATCCTTTCAAGTTATGCATACTACCTTTTCCCATGGAGGTCTTATTAATTTTTTATTTTTTTACAGGTCGACACTGCACCGAGTTGTAGCAGTTGGGAGAGAACGCTACTCTGTAAGTTTGTCTATTTGACTGGATTTTCTCCTGTTGGTTCTTGAAATAGAAAATATCACAGCTACCCCGACAAAACATTGAAATGGCAGCTTGAGTATAATACAAGAAAGATCAAGAGAGGATGGTATGGTTGATCTATTTTATATCCGGTGTAAATAGGATATTTTGTAATTTTGCACTGGGAATTGTAAACTTGGAAGTATTTCCTGAACTGTTAATGGAAGCTAACCTACTATGATATTTTGTAATTTTGCAGTGGTACTATATGTAGCTTACCATCAGTTTGTAATTTTTTGCTTAAAGTATCTCCTGACAAAGTTTTTACCTAACTTCAGGCTGCTTTTTTTCTTAATCCGAATTACGAATGTGTGGTGGAATGCTTGGAAAGCTGCTGTAGCAAAACTTCTCCTCCAAGGTCTCTCTCTCTCTCTCTCACACACACACACACACACACACATACAGAGAAAAATAAAACATAAAATAAGAAAAAAAGATAATGTCAACGATTAAGCACCGTACATGCCTTATAACAAAGAGGGGTGAATAAAATGCTTCATCATGGTACTTTTGTTCTTTGGATTGTTTGTTTATATTAATTGAATTATTTCAGTTTTCATATATATAAAAAATAAACAGTTATGTATACATCTAATTAATATTATCGAATTAAATGACCAAAAAAAGGTGAATCTTAAAATTGAATTTTTTTTTTAAAATGCATACAAATTCAAAGTCAAGCAATTAATAGTGAATTAGTTGTAATCACCCTGAGCCACCTTGAGATCTCTGTCAGCACTTGAACAGAATCAATTATTTACTGTAACCTAAACAAAATTATGAGGTTTATCGATCCAACTTCAAGTTCTGTGTCCACAGAAACAAAAAGATAAAAAATTATATATCAAGATGTTTTGGATACTGGACAATAAAGAAAATTCTATTACCAGACATGCATCTGCCGCACCTGACCATGACAATTTTATTACCTGACATAACTGCATTGTATTGCTTTTTGATACTAAATTGATTGCTAATTATTATGCGAGTGTGACAGTATAACCTGACCTGTCAGTGCTGTCACGCATTGTACCAAGTCATTACCTACAGTTGCATGCTAAAATACCAAGCCTTTTCCCTGGCAACAGAAATTGTATGAAGCCTGAATAAACAGGCCAAATTAAGTAATCAAATTCTGATACAGTATATTCATCATTTAACTCCTAACAGTTATGGTTGGTTGCATTTTTTTCACTTTATAATACTTATTGCAGGTTTCCTCCCATAAAGAGTGGTGACTATTTGATGGAACGCTATAGACAATCATACGGCAAATGATGAATGATGATATGTCAAAAAAGAAAAAAATAAAGCAGAGACATTTGTTCCCGTTTGTTTCCGTTTTTTTTCATTAATTGGCTGTTTTACCGTTTAATCGTCCGTTTATTTCCGTTTATTCCAATGAATATTTATTTTCACATTGTTTTTTTTTTTTTCCTTTGATAGTGTGTGATAATAAGGTTTATAAATGGTAGTTTTATTTGTGCTTGGATAATAGATATACATCCAATATTTTTATATATATTTTTTCTTCTTACTTACTTTGAAATTGATTAATTCTTTTATTATTTATATACCATATATTTCTCTTACTTACTGATGTAATTTTTTCAATTAGTACGACGTGTTCATTTATGTAATTAAGTTGTTATCATAAACTAAATTTAATGATTTTATATTGGAATGTTTCATTTGTTTCAAATAATATGTTTTGAAAATGCTAAATTCTCAATTTTATTTTTCATTAAATAAATATGTTACTTACACATGTAAAATACTTATGTGTTAAGAAGAAATAAGCATAGTGTCATGTTATAATAATAAAATTAAGCTAAATTAAGTTTATTTGATAAGCTTAATGTCTTAAGAAGAAATAAGCGTAGTGTCATGTTATAATAATAAAACTAAGTTAAATTAAGTTTATTTGATAAGTTTAATGAGTTAAATAAATTATATTTAATAAATTATGATATATATACATAAATTTAATGAAAACGTTAAATTGTCCGTATAATTCCGATTAATCACTTAGCGGTACCTTATCCATCCGACGACTGCACACCGTTATTTACAACACTGTCCTATACGACTGTCAAATGGGTTTTGTCGAATTGGAGAGTTGCCCAAATCAAGTAACTGTAAAGCAAGCCCTTGTTTCTCTTTTTTCTTTTTCTGTAGAAAAAATTGTACATTCCACTTTACAGTGCTCATTTGGAAATTCCTGTTAGGCTCTTCAATTATGTTTTCTTGAAAAGGAGAACGGGAATTGAATAAAACTAGAAAATTCTCTAAGTCCAAAAATTTATGGGATTGACTTCAAATGATGAATTTAAATTACTAAGACCGATCGATTTTAGTAACATGTTTTCATGCAAAATTTATTAATTTTTGAATTAATTTAGTATAAAATCAAGTTATAAAAAATGATGAAAAACGAATACATTAAAATTAATTTATATATATATATATATATATATATATATATATATAGATGAGCTATGGTGAGACGTGGAGTAAAACCAAGTTTTTACTCCATGGCACTATATTTTCATTTTGAAAATCCAAACAACCGATCCGAACTGCTCAACATGTTCTCTATATTGAAATGTGCTTGGAGACCAAATTTTACATTTTTTTGAATTTTTTTACTATTTATTAAGCCACTTTGAAAATCGCTGATCCAGTGGTCAAGAAATTTTTACTGGTTTTTACTGTTCACAGTGGATCAGCGATTTTCAAAGTGGCTTAATAAATAGTAAAAAATTCAAAAAAATGTAAAATTTAGTCTCCAAGCACATTTCAATATTTAGAATATGTTGAACGGTTCGGATCGGTTGTTTGGATTTTCAAAATGAAAATATGACGTGGAGTACAAACGTGTTTTACTCCACGTCTCACCATATATAGCTCATTTCTCTCTCTCTCTCTCTCTCTATATATATATATATATATATTACCTCTTTATTTTATACTAAATCAATTCCAAAATTTATAAATTGTGCATGTAAACACAGTATATCGTTTTCCAATGATTTGAATTCGCTTCCAATAATTTGAATTCGTTGTTTAAAACCAATCTGATACATTTTGAAGATAATTTCTCCCAAAAATTTAATGAGCTTAAAAGACACCTTTTTTTTACTTGTATAATTTATTTTTATATATAAAAAGGTTTCTTGTTTATGTGTAAACTTACCCAAACATCGTACGATCAGCGATTTGCATAGCATATTTTATATTATCTTTGATGTTATCCTGTAAATAGATAAGATTCTACTTTGAATTTTCTCATGTGGAGAGAGAGCGTTTGTCGGGATAAAATTATATTTTAGAGGATATGGTTGGATATGAAGACTTAATTAGTGTTGTATAATTTCGATCCTCTTTAAAATCAATTGAGAGTAGGTCCGACCTACTTTGGTTTGATGGGTTTAATCACCATCGATTTGTTTCAAGATTTGTGTCAAACGCTTTAAACTTTGTGCATGTCTGTTTTAATTTTCGTGCGCACAAATCTTAAATTAGATCAGACGGTCATCATGCTCGTTGAACCTAAAAGTAGGTCCGATGGGCATCGGACCTACTCCGTTCTCCTTTAAAATATAGTTGGGAGATGTGTCCACGTCGTTATTACTTTTCCACATAAATCGTTCATCGTAATTTCCATATAAAAATGCACTTGCAGATCAAATTTTACATTTTTTAAAATTTAATTGACTATATTTTTAAATAGACAGAAAATCACTCGATCTAAAAATTCTAGACCATTAAAACTAGTCATTTTTTACCTATCTAAAAAAATAGTAAAAAAATTATAAAAAAATTAAAATTTAGTCCGCAAGTACATCTTAATATGAAGATCACATTAAACGGTTCAAAACGATCATTTGGACTTTAAATACACTACTACAAAAACTGGTTTTGTACACTGCACATTGTACACGGATTTGGCAATTATATTAAAAACAGTGTACCAAATATGAGTTCAAAAGATCTGAACGATTTCTACACGGATAATTAGTTAACAATCAGTGTCGAATTATTAGAGAGAGCTACACGGTTTATTAGAAACCACAAATCCGTGTGTAAATAAGTGTGTGTGCAAATAATTGAGAGAGCTACACGGACTTTTAATACAAAGCCGTGTAGGAACATTACACACGGTTTTTTGATATAAAGCCGTGTATAAATCTTATAATTGTACACGGATTTATAACTAAAAAGCCGTGTAGAAATAGGTGGAGAGCTACACGGATATATAACTAAATAGCCGTGTATAATAGTGTAGGGTTTTATTATCTTCCCTTCCAGAGCGCCGTTTTGATCAAGTTTTTAGTTCATACATCTCGAACTGAGCTTTTTATTTCTGCGAATTGATCGAGGCCAGCAGCTGAGATCTGAGATCTTTGAATTAAGTTTGTATTTTCTCCTCTCCATCTTTCTAAGGTTAGTAATATGTATTTAAATCATTTTCTTTCTCTAATTTTCTGTTATTTAGGCTTATTTAATTAGGTCATTTCATGCATTCTTGAATTCTTAATTTTAGATGTAATTAATTAGTGTACGTATTGTGGTCCAATAACCGACCTTTAGATGCTTTTAGGTCCATGCCCGTTCAAAATTAATCCAATAGGGATTAATTTTGGATAGTCCCCGTTTTGGGACTGCTCTTTGAATATTATGTCTCATTTAGAATGTGAACACATATTAGCGGGATTTAATTAGTATTTGAGGAAAGTTCGACAGTATTTTCCCTTATTGCTCCTACGAGTATGTGGTTCGTACGCATACTTGGGGAGTTAAGGGGAAATGCTGCCGAATTTTTCTCAAATACTAATTAAATCTCGCTAATATGTGTTCACATATGAGACATAATATTCAAAGAGTGGGTTAGGATTGTAAACCGGCCCTTTGTAAGCCCAAAATTTTGTACACGAAGGAGAATGTTGACCATGCATGATTAATTGATCAAATCATTTTTTTAATTTAATTTACAGATGGATCGAAGCTGGATGTATGAAATGCGACGTGACAGTGAAGAATATTTGGTTCGCGTTGATGAGTTTATAAAATTTACTGAGAGTTATAGAGTGAATAAAAAAGAAGAAGACATTTTATGTCCTTGTAAAGATTGTAAAAATTTATTAAGATTTTTGGACATCGAAGAAATTAGAGCTCATTTGATTTGTCGGGGATTTAAGAAGAGATATACATGTTGGTTCATGCATGGTGAGAAATTTGGGGAAAGTAGTAGTGCCAAAAAGGATTGTAATCGTGAATTGAATGATGAGAATGTTGGAATTTCTGATAATTTTGAACTTGATTGGAACGAGGATTATGAGAGTGCCGAATATTCTGATATTAACGTCGAACCCGAAAATGACGATGATGAGATGGAGAGGAATTTTGATGAAAATGTAGAACACGAGTTTACTGAAAATTTGGAGGATATGTTACGTGATGTGGAAGATGAAATTAGTGATAAAAATTATGATAAATTTCAAAATTTGTCTAATGAATCTAAGAAGCCGTTGTATCCCGGGTGTACCAAATTTACAAAACTGTCAGCTGTGTTGAAATTATTAAACTTAAAAGCAGACAATGGTTGGAGCGATAAGAGTTTCACGTCCTTATTACAGCTTTTAGGAGAAATGCTCCCAGATAACAACGAGTTACCCGGTACAACATATCAGGCAAAGAAGTTGATATGTCCAATGGGGTTGAAGATCGAAAGAATACATGCATGTCCGAATGACTGTGTATTGTATCGTAACGAGTACGAGGCCATGCATGTCTGTCCTAAATGCGGTGTTTCACGATATAAACGTCGTAAGGACCAGGACACTGATGATTGTAACGAGGACACAAGTGGCCGACCTCCGGCTAAGGTGTTGTGGTATTTGCCGATAATACCGAGATTCAAACGGTTGTTTGCGAATCCCAAAGATGCAAAATTATTGCGCTGGCACGAAGAAGAGCGCAAAAATGACGGTAAACTAAGGCACCCGGCTGATTCTCCTCAATGGAGAAACATTGACAGACATTTCAAAGAATTTGGTTCTGAACCGCGGAACCTTAGGATTGTGGTGAGCTCAGATGGAATGAGTCTGTTTGGAAGTATGAGCAGTCGGCACAGTACTTGGCCTGTTCTTTTATGCATCTACAATCTTCCTCCTTGGTTGTGCATGAAACGCAGATATATAATGATGTCATTACTAATCCAAGGACCCAGACAACCCGGAAATGACATAGATGTATATCTCGCACCATTAATCGAGGACCTCCAAAAATTGTGGCGTGATGGCGTCCCGGTGTGGGATGCGTATATGAAAGAGACCTTTACCTTGCGGGCCATGGTGTTTTGCACCGTAAATGATTTCCCCGCGTACGGGAATTTGTCGGGTTACACTTGTAAAGGAGCAAAAGCGTGCCCGATCTGTGAAGATGACACGCAGGTGCTGAGGTTGAAAAATTGTCAAAGAATGTATTCATGGGGCATCGTAGGTTTCTTCCTATTAATCACCATATCGTAAGAAGAAGATGGCATTCAACGGGAAAATTGAGCTTGGAGTGGCTCGTCATCCATTAGACGGGGAGAGTGTCTTCGAACGGGTAAAAAACATTGATGTTGTTTTTGGAAAATGCGCCAAAGCACTACCGAAGAATATTTGGAAAAAGAGGTCCATATTTTGGGAGCTACCGTACTGGAATATTAGAAGTGAGGCATTGCCTAGATGTCATGCATGTCGAAAAAATGTCTGTGACAGTTTAATTGGTTTATTATTGAACATTCCCGGAAGACGAAAGATGGTATTAAAGTGAGAAAAGACATGGTAGAGATGGGAATACGACCCGAGCTCGCACCGCAGGAGAAAGGGAAGCGCACATACCTACCCCCCGCACTGTGCACAATGTCAAAGAAAGAGAAAACAAGCTTCTGTGAATGCCTCAATGGTAATAAAAGTCCCATCAGGATATTCTTCGAATATTAAGAAGTTGGTGTCGATGAAGGACTTGAAACTGGTCCGGTCTGAAATCTCACGACTGTCATGTTTTACTGACACATATAATTCGGTTGCAATTCGGGGAATTTTACCAAAGCACGTTCGTCAAACCATTACGAAGCTTTGTTCTTTCTTCAATGCAATAAATTCCAAAGTGATAGACCCTCTAAAATTGGACTCTTTGCAAAAGGAGGTCGTCGTTACTCTTTGCCAACTTGAGATGTATTTTCCGCCATCTTTTTTCGATGTCATGGTTCACCTTGTTGTTCATCTTGTGAGAGAAATTAAGATTTGTGGTCCCGTGTTCCTTCGGTATATGTATCCATTCGAGAGATACATGGGCATCTTGAAAAAATACGTAAGGAACCGACATCGACCCGAAGGCAGCATTATAGAAGGATATTCTACGGAGGAGGTGGTTGATTTTTGCACCAACTACTTGACCGGTGTGGATCCTATTGGCGTTCCAAAATCTCGATACTGAGGGAAGGCTCCAAGGACGTCGGGACAATTGGGTTGAGAGCCGTAGTTGCTGATCTAAATGAACTACAAAAGGCACATTTTATTGTACTACAACACATGACAGATGTTGCTCCCTATAGATGAGCACATGACAATCCTTCAACAACAAAACTACACGAGGGAGTCAGAAGTGGCTTACTAACGAGCATAATCGTTCTTTTATAGGATGGCTGAAAGAAAGAGTGCAGTCACACCCCGTACCTGAAATTGTTAAACTACTTGGCGCAGGACCCCAAATGTTGTTAGAACATTCCAGGATACGAGATTAACGGATATACATTTTATACTAAATCCCAGAGTGATAAGAGCACGATGCAAAACAGTGGGGTGACGTTGGTGGCGACCTCTCAAGAATTCAGTAGATCCGGAGATGGCCGGGCTGTAATAGCATCAAAGTCATATTATGGCGTTATTCAAGAAATTTGGGAGCTCATTTACAGTCCTCGCCTGAGCATTCCCGTGTTTCGGTGTCAATGGGTCGAAGACCGAGGTGTTAAAGTTGATAACGACGGGTTCACACTCGTTGATTTAAACAGGGTTGGGCACGTTGACGATCCGTTTATACTCGCCAAGCAAGCCACCCAAGTCTTTTATACAGACCCGAGTGATGATAGGTTGAGCGTCGTCCTATCCGGAAAAAGAAGGATTGTCGGGGTAGAAAATGTCGTCGATGAAGAAGAGTACGACCAGTTCGACGAAGTACCTCCATTTTGTACCGATGTGCAAACTGAGGTAGCAACACTTGAAGGGGTAGACGAAGCTGACTACATGCGGTCCGACCACAATGAAGGATTATGGGCCGAGGGTACCGTTCAAATAGTGGAAAAAAGGAGAAAAAGGAAAAAAAAAGCATAATGTGTAATATTTATTTTGTTTAAGACCGTGTAGCTTTTAATATTGCAACTTTAGCTTGTAATATATCAAATAAAAAAAAAAAAGAGGGAAAAAAAAAAAAAAGCATAATGTAGTAATAGTATTATCAAATATTATCAAATATTATCAAATTAGTTTAATGCTTATAATGAAGGATTATGTTTAATGCTTATAATATTATCAAATATTAGTATTAGTTTTT